>OZ053302.1:34551994-34764294 GCA_964056655.1 Arabis hirsuta
TTCAAGCTCGTTGCTTCTCTACATTTGTAGTTACTTCGAACGTCGTCGTTTTGTTGTTATAATTATTCCCTGACAATTAATTTTCAATTGACTAAAATACGACCAAATTTAATGTGTCGACCACTGTCCTCTTAAACGAGGAGACACTCACAAAAAAATTCTAAATATCAAATAAAAAAGAATTTAACAAACACATCAATTAAATCAATCAATCAAAACATTCTAATTAAATTTATATGTCATATTGAAAATTTTTACATATTTACATTAATTTTTAACATACATTCACAAATACGTATATTAAAAAATTAAATTCAACTAAAATATAACAAAATCTCTATATATTTACATAATATTTTAACAAGAAGTCATTTAACTATATCAATTATTTTATAAAATTGTATAAATATCCATTTGTATATCATATGTGATTGATTATACACTTATTTTTTTATCGCTTAACTATATCCTTATTACTCTAATTAAAATTGCATTTTTATTCTAAACGTACAACTTTACAAATCAAACATGAATTTTTAAAAATAATCATTTTAAATTTTTATTATTTCTTTTACTTTTTATTTAAAAATATTTTTATATACTAACGCTATTTTGTTTTTAATTTTGGTGAACTCAGATAAATTTGTAAGAACCGATAATCTTAAACGTATTTGATTTACATAAAAAATATTTATGTTTAATCTAAGTGTCATGCAAATTAAATTTTGTAAGATAAAATATATCTAGTATATGAAAGATATGCTATTTGATATTTTTAATTTTTAATTTTTTTCCTTATATTATAAAAAATCAGAAAATTTTATTTTTGAAATATTATAATCTTGCATTTGACGCGGGTTTAAAAAGTAGTTACAGAAAGAATTAAACCGAATCAAACCGAAATGTTTAAACCAAAAGGCAAAAATAGATCATTCAAGTTTCAAAAAATTAAATAAGTAAATCTTTTTTGTAAAGTAATTGGTTTTATTATTATAAAATCCAAAAACGGACCAAAACTTTCCAGAACGTTTTTAGTGTACCAATCCAAACCGAATAGACCAAAATTTATTTAGAAAAAATTACTTGTAATCATTTTGAATATGTATATAATTTTTTTTTTTTCATTTACAGATATTTTTCTAGCTTTACTGATTGTAATTAATCATGGTTTTTCTAATATCTACATAACTAAAAAATTAAGGACCAGTTTTGACTTGATTTAGTAGATTTTGATTCAATCATGAATCTTTGAGAGACTTGAGGAACTTAATTTAGCTGTTCCTGCTCAAGGTTTAATGCTTTTGCTAACATTCTTCATTCAAAACCTTCGTAACAACTTTACAAAACAATAACATTTCTTACGTGACTCCCATTAATGCTCTAAAAAAATATTCTTTGGTCCTAAAAAATCAAAACCAGTAGCAATTGAAAAGAAATAGGGATGAACAACAAAAATTAGAAAAGTAGTTTTAGATCTTTATAATTTAGATTTAGCATCGGATATTCGATTTTCGTAGAAGCACTAGCAAGCTACTCGTTTGCTGATTTAAGCATCAGACTGAATTACAATCGTGCGGACTATATTAGCACGCCGTTTCTTGATCACAAAGTACATTCCCATTAAGAGAAATGTTGCGAAAGATACACCTATCACGATTCCAATGGCTTCTCCTCCTCCTCCTCCTTCTCTGCGACTCTCACTTATGTGTTCGTCTGATGAAACTTTACTTCCGTGTGTATCTTCTTCCACATTATTAGATGTCTTTGAATGTGAAGGTGAAGGTGGAAGTGATGATGGCGAAGAAGGCGAGTTTTTTTGTGGACTATTGTGAGTGAGTGATGATTTTGGATGAAAGAAATCATAAGCTTCTGGAGAAAAAGCAGATGGGTTTGAATAAGATGGACCATGAGCTGGTCTGCTTCCCGCAATGGAGACACATAGAAGCAAAGACAAGCAAGAGAAGAAGAAGAGCAAAGAACGAGTTAGAGATGCCATGTTTTGTAAATGAGGATTAAAGTTGTTTTAGTGTGTGTATGTATGATTTTGGATTTTATAGAATTGGTTTATAGAGGAGATAGTTGTTGCTTGAAGTGCAAATTTGTATGATTGTCTAATAGCAAAAGGAAAAAAAAAAGGGTATTTTTTAATGAGTAGAGAAGAGAAGTCATGCAATTTTTGTTTGTTTCAATCTTATATATTGTAATTGTCCTCTATAACAAAGTGTTGACGAACGAACACTTAATTTTTAACTAAAACAAAATAAGTTGTAATTTATTGGTTTTACCCTTTGTATTTACATACGTTTATTTGATCCATGGATCAAATGGTTTCAAATACTTTAGGGTCATAAGATTTGTTCCTTTTCTTATTTTTGGGTTAAGATTGGTGACAAAGAAATGCATGAAGAGTTTGTTAGCTTGAAGGAACCGCAATGAAAAATAAAATGAGGAAAAGTATTATCAAATCGGGTCCACAATTTGGGCTTGCATTATTTCTATTTTCGAATTTCTCTTCTTCTTTCTCATCTTTATATATTTTGAGTTAGAGAATTAATTTCAAAAACGATCGAATTACATTAAACCAAGTTAAAAAAAAAAAAAAAAACATATGAGCAGTAATGGTTTAATGGTTAAAAATTTGATAGCATGGCGTCAATTCACTCCTCCCTCGGATTCAGTTCGCACTCGATACTCTTTGATTTCTATTTAGACAAACGAAATGGTATTATACTTTATGTCCAAATTATCGAACTATTCAATGAATGGATTACATGAGATCTACTGGAGTTCATGCCCGGGTTACCCTTTGTTAAGGAAAGAAAAAAACAAAGCGAAAACCGAAGCCACAACGGACGTTCCTATCTAAAAACAACACTTCTTTGGTACGGTTTAATTCACGTCTGATATGTTTCAGAATGTTAAAGACTCAAATCAAACCAAATTCGTTTTTTGTTGTGAGAGAAGGAAAAATGAACAATCCATTAAACTCGTGTCAACACAATGATTAAAATGAAACAGAAAGCTATTAAACTCGTGTCAACACAATGATTAAAATGAGATAAAGTGAGTTCTCTTCTTGTAAATCATACGTGACATCTGTTGATTCTCCAGAGATATAGAATCAAAGCGAAAATTAACGTTAACTCTAAGAAAAGATAAAAGCGAATAAATCGAGATTTTATCGTAAAGCAACATTAATTTAAAACCACATTTACACGAATGGGAAATTCCATGAAATTAAAAAAATAAACAAACATAGAAAAGAAAAGATACAAGTAATTTCCTCTAAATACAATGGTGTAGTGACATTTGTGGTTTAATCAATCATTTGATTAAAGATTTATAACTTGTGACATAATTAAAAATCAAGCAGAACTCCTAAAGGAGCCAAGAGCTTTAATCGCAGCCGCTCTTAGAACAAACTGATGATATAACGCAGCCGCTGCTGCTCCGATCATCGGTCCCACCCAAAATATCCACTGTTTCAAATATATCAAACATTTAAATGTAATTAAACATCATATATATCATATAGTAAATTTTAGTAAAAAATGTGTGTATATGAGAATTACTTGATCGTCCCAAGCCTTGTCCTTGTTGTAGATAACGGCGGCTCCGAAGCTACGAGCCGGGTTGATTCCGGTTCCGGTGATGGGAATGGTGGCTAAGTGAACCATGAAGACGGCGAAACCAATGGGAAGTGGTGCCAAAACTGGGATGTGAGAGTCACGTGCATTTCGCTTGGGATCGGTGGCCGAGAAGACGGTGTAGACCAGGACAAATGTTCCGATGATCTCGGCACCGAGTCCGGTACCTTTGTTGTAGCCGTCAGCGAGCTCGTTGGCTCCTCCTCCATATCTAATGTTATTAGAAATAATTGTAGTTAATAATACAGTATAATTGTTTTCATTAGACCCTATACAACTATTTTAATAGACCCTTAAACAATTTTTTATGAGTTTTGAGACATGATTGAACCTGTCGTAGTAAGAACTTTGGAATGCTTTGACCAGACCACAACCGCAGATAGCACCAAGACACTGAGCCACAATGTATAAAACTGTCCGAACCAGTGACACTTTACGAGCAAGGAACAGTCCCACCGTCACAGCCGGATTTATATGACCACCTTCAATTAAATTACAACTCCGGATCAATTGTAATAAAGGTGTATTTCAGTATAGATAAGCCGAACTAATCCGAACCGCACAAAAAAAAAAAAAAAAAAAAATTACATAAACCGAATTGACCCTGGTTGAAAATAAACCAAAATTAAATCCTAACTAAATCGGAAAAATTAAACATGTAGCTTAGTAATTTTTGTAATTGTCGTTGATGCGTCGCTATCCGAATTTAAATACGGCATATTTCATTGCATGTTGTTGGGAAATAAAAATACTAAATCGAACTATTTGAATGAAAAATATAAATATCGTACCAAATATTTCTAACTTTTTTTGTTAACGTGAAAAAACCGAAGTACCGTGACTCGAACGTTTTGTATACTTACCGGAGATACCGGCGGTACAATAAACAAGAACAAAGATCATTCCACCGAAAGCCCATGCAATTCCCAATATCCCTACTCCGCCGCAATCTCCTCCTCCGGCGGCTGCGTCGGTCTGAGCTTTGTATCCGATTACGGTTAGGATTGAGACATAAAGGAACAGAAGTGTCGCCACAAACTCAGCTATGACCGCTCTGTAGAGAGACCACTTCCGAAGCTCCTCCATGTCCAGCAGTGGTGCCGGAGGCGGATCATGGTAGTCTCTAGCTGCCATTGCTCCGCCTTCTTGCACCTCCAAGTCCTTTCCCATGGCGCAAAGATGATGACAAATTTGAGAGATGAGTTTTCAATGAGATTTGTAGGTCTTTGGGTTTGTGTGGATTGTGTGTATATATATATACACACAGAGACTGTGCTAAGGTTTGGTATAATTAAGTACATTATAAGACAAAAAAAAAAGTTTATGGTTGATAATTATGTGGACAGATAATCAAAATTATTATTTTTTGGAAATAATTAATAAGGAATCTTTATCTGATTTTGTATGCCTCAAATGAGCTGGTGGTATTATGAGAAACATCTCAATTTTGCTATTATGTTTTGTGATTTTGTCAATATTATCAAAGGAATGAATTTGCACACACAAATATTCAAGGAATGATTTGCATATTATGTTTTTTACCCTTTAATTAACCTTTTTATTTTTGAACATTTGTTTTTGTATGACTTATTCTATTTTTTTTCAAACATGCAATAAACACGAGGCCTCCGTCTTTCTTGGACAACAAAAACTTCTTCCAAGCTATCCAAGATATTTTCCTTTTGTCTAAGCATGAGTCCCACCAAAAATGGGTTAGCGTCGATTGGATCCTCTTACAAAGAGACGTATGGAGTTTGAAGCACGACATTGCGTAGGAGGGGATAGTGGACAACACGCTTTTTAGCATCACCATTTTCTCCGCCGTGGAGAAGAATCTAAAGGACCAACTCCTTGCTTTTTGTTGGATTCTATCAACTATGGAGGTGAAAAGATCTCTTCTCCTTCTACCAAAGTGCTCCGAGAGGCCAAGATATTTTCCTACGCCACCTCTTTAGCTATTGCTAGCTCGTTTTTTATAGTTTCTCGGGTTTCTTGTGGAGTTCTCCTTGAAAAGGAGATTGATGATTTGGTCTCATTTATGGCTTGTCCGGAGGCTTCCTCATACACTTTTAGTATACCTTTGAGCGCCACACTATTTTGTTGACTTGCCTTGCAAAAGAACATTGTATCATCGGCGAAAAGTAGGTGGTTTATTCTTGGACTTCCTCTTGCCACTCGTATCCCTACAAGCTTTCCACTCTCTTGGGCTCGTGTGCAAAGACCCGAGAGCACTTCGCTACAAAGTATGAAAATGTATGGAGAGAGGGGGTCGCCTTGTCTTATACCTCTACTAGGAGTAACTTTTCCGCGGGGAGAGTCGTTGATGAGAAAGGAGTAAGACACCGACTTCACACATTGCATTATCCAGTTTACCCAAGTGTGATGGAAGCCGAGCCTAGTCATTGCCGCCTCTATAAAATCCCATTCTAATCAATCATAAGCTTTTCGCATGTCCGTTTTGACCGCCATTGAACAATGTACTCGTGCCTTTGAATTCTTCAAGTAATGTCAAATCTCATGAGTGATTAACACATTGTCCGAGATGGCTCTTCCCGGTACAAAGGCGGATTGGTTCTCCGATATCAAGCTTCCCAAGATCGGTTGGAGTCTTTTGGTAAGAATTTTGGCAATGATCTTGTAATAAACATTGCATAAAGCTATCGGTCTATACTCCGATACTGTTTTTGGGCTTAGGATCTTTGGTATGAGTCTCACATGTGTTTCGTTGATGGTTCTTGGAAGCTTACCCGACTTGAAGAAGTCTTGAACTTCGCTTACAATATCACATCCTATCGAGTCCCAATTGGAATGAAATAAGCTAGCGGAGAAACCATCGGGTCCCGGAGCCTTATCCGCATGAATTGCAAACGTTGCCTCTTTGATTTCAGCTGGAGAGGGGTATGAGATAAGGAGTCGGTTTGCTTCATCTAATACTCTTGGTTGCAGGGCAGAGTTGATAATTGTTGTTCTGTTTCCCAGAACCGTTGTGAAGAGTTTGTTGAAGTAGTTTTCAATGACACTTGTTATATCCTCTTCTCCATAGACTGGGTTTCCTTCTTCGTCTTCTATGACTGAGAAACTATTGGCCATTCAACGGTTTCGTGTAACAGCGTGGAAATAGCCGGTGTTACGGTCCCCTAGACAGAGCCACTGTAGGCGACTACGTTGGTGCCAATACGCTTCCTCTGCCTTGTAGGCTTCTTTAAGGTTGTTGTTGAGTTGTAGAACCATGATCTCGTCATGCACTAGGCTAGTCATTGCTTGTTCCAGAGACTGCTTCAACTCATTGATTTCTGCCTGATTGTTTTTGTGCTTGTTTTTGTTCCATTCAACCAAAGCTCTACGGATGGCATTGATTTTGTGGCTTATGGGTTTGTTGATAGCTCTTCTCCACGTTTTTTCAACCAGTTGATGGACCTCTGGATTGTCTTTGAATCTTCTATCGTATCGAAACATTCTCTTCTTTTTCTTTTTGGCCGGCTCAAAGTAAGATATCAATGGTTTATGATCAGATCCCTCAAAATTAAGATATGAGCAGCTAGCAGTAGGAAATTTTTCTGATCATAGACTATTTGCGATAGCTCTACCGAGTTGACACCGAACCCAATGATCGTATCTCTTCCCTTTCCACGATAGTGGATCTCCGGTATGTTGAATATCAAACAGGTCATTTTCAGAGAGAAAAGACCTGAGTTCCATGAAAGTCCTTCGGGTCTGACAGTTCCTCCTTCTTTCTCCAGATTGCTTGTGAGATCGTTAAAATCTCCAGTAAGGTACCAAGCTTCATTTCGGATTGATGAGAGGTCAGTTAGATAATTCCACATCTCTTTTCTCTTTACTTTATCTGTGTCCGCATAGATGAAAGTTGCGAAAAAGGTTTTCTTCTCAAAGATAATTTTATAATCAATGAAGTTGTTGTTTGAGGAGACAACTTCAAGATTTGTTTCTGCTTTCCAAAACAGAGCAAGCCCACCGGCCCCATGGCCGTGTGGGGGAACTAGTAAGTTATGAGCATAACCCATCCATTCGAATTGCTTAAGTACAACGTCATTAGGGTTTTTAGTTTCAGAGAGGAAGAAAATGTCTGGGAAGATACCAAGACGTATTTCCTTTAGTCGATGAACCGTCTAGGGGTTTCCTAATCCTTGACAGTTCCAAGCCGCAACCGCTAAGGAACTAGAGCGGGTTGGACCCGAAAATCCATAGATTTCTGCGTTGCCTTTGGGACATTTGAACCACGGGGTTGTTGATTCTGTCGATAGGCTGAAGCTGCTACTTGTCTTACAGTTAGTCTTTTTGGTGTATGTCGGATCCTTGGTGAAATCTGGATGTGGTTTGTTTTACTTATCTTCTTTGAGTTTTCACCTGGTATGAGCATATTGTTTTTAGGATTTCTTTGTGAGAGTAGGGGTCTTCCTCTCTTTTTCTTAGTTATTTGGCCCTGGTTTGTCTCCAAAGTCGCTTGGTGAGGAGGAAGATCTTGGTTCTGTTCTTGGTCCGCCGTGGTGAAAGATTGAATAACTTCACTATTCAAGCCGTTATAGTACGTTGTTGATGCTGCAGCAACTATAGTTGCAGCTGTTTCCGCCATGAGCCCCCTCTCTTCACCACTGATTACTCGTTGTTTTCTTGCAGCCCTTTCGACTGGGTCCTGTACGTTTGCGTATTGTACCGTAACTTCCTGGAGCTCCGCCATAACCTCTTATGTGGTGGAAAGGGCAGGTGGGGAAGGAAAGTCTACGGTTTCCAGGTTTCTTTCCAATGGAGGTCGTCGATTTCTCACCGACTCTGGGGTGATTTGTCTGGTGGGAGTAACATCTACACGCTCTCTCCATTGGAGGGACGATGATTGTGGGAAAGCAGTTGTTGTGGTTTTCTGGGATACAGCATCTTAGCGTATTTGGTTCCCCTTGTGGCCTATTAGCTGTTTGTGTGGTCTACTTCTTTGGTAGTTTTGGGAGGTTGAGTGTGCACTGTCTCGAATGTAGTGTCTGCTCTGTCCAGTCTCTTTGCGATCTCTGCGGTTAACATATTCCCTTGAGATTTCTCTACTTGCTCTGTGGTATCTTGTAGAGTGGTTTTCATTCATCTCTAAGTCTTGGTGTTGGCTTATCTCCCTTAGGCTTGTCGATGAGTTCCTTGTCTCTTTTATCTCATTTATTATATGTTTTCTTGTTGGGTCGAAAGCCATCTGGTTATCAGAGTAACCGTAGTCTTTGTGGGAACGCCCGTGACTCTGTTGGGGTGAAAGCTGCGTCCTCTGACTCTCAGACTTCTGTGAGGAATCAGGGCAATCTTTCTTCTCGTGTGTTAGTTTCATACAGAGGGAGCAGTGGGAAGCTAGTCTTTCATATTCCAAAGCTACAATAGCTTCCTCTCCATAAGAGAAATCGATAATTGTTTCATGGATGAGAGGTTTCAGTCCATCGATTATAACTCTGATTTTTGCAGTGGTTTTGGTGAGCTCGTGGCCTTCTGTGAAACCAAGTTCACTGCTGATGTTAAGGAGCATCTCCTCTTTCCAGAAATGGAGTGGAATCCCTTTCAAACGAATCCAAAAGGGGATTTTCGATGGGAAATTTGCGGAGATAACCGGTTCCCAAAGTTGTAGAATTACCATCCACCTGTTGAAGCTGTAAGGTCTGTTGTCGAGCACTTGTTGGAGATCTTCTTTGTTCGCAAACCTGAACTGGAAACAGTTGTTACCCAGGTCGGAGCCCTCGGCTCTGTTTTTGAGGTTCCATCGCCTTGAGGGTATGAGCGACCAGATTCTATGTTCTTTTGGGTTAGTAATACGCCCAATGAGAATAAACGCGTTATCTCTGATGACTTATTCTATTTTTTTTCAAACATGCAATATGCGGATTTAAATTTTGATGATGATATAATGATATTTTGGTCGCATGACTTATATGAGAACACTTGTAATCTCAAAAGATAGGATATGTCGATTTTCAGTATTCAATGTGTATAACGAGTATAAATACAGTATTGTAGAACCAATACTAGTATGTAATACGGTTATTAATCTTGATTATCTATACTCGAGAGTCGAGATACATATGTATCAGTATAACCAATCTTAGCCCTGATTAATCATCCTCAAGTTTATTTTAGTAAACTACGGGTGTTATTTTCGCAATCCGAAACTATATTCACCAACCGGAAATCATAATAATAACAGCTTATTTAAACTTCTAGTTTCATTCAAATTAAGATAGACTATATATAGAGAGTAATGGAATATAGTTCTCGTAAAAATGCACTGCAAGGTAAAGCAAAATAGCTAATCATCTGTTTCCAGAGTCTCCACTAATCTAGCCATCTAGGTCGAGTAAGATGTTTCTTCAATTCAACATTTTGTATCTTATGCGTATATTTTCCAAATAACATACATTATTAAGGGTCACTAATAGAAAAAGAAAACATAATTAAGGGTCAGAGCTGTCTTAAATTTGTATGATTAGTGAAAGATAAACTTGTTTTTAGGCCGTCCAACCAACACTCGATTTAGACATTTTGTGTTTGTTTTTACAATTTTACAATTTGGACCCTTAGATTTAATATAATTTTCAGTTGTTGTTGCAACGTCAAATATCATCTCCTTGTTTTTCTTAATTTATCCAAATTTCAATTTTCTGTTATAACTTATAAGCAATGTTTTGAAAACTGGACCGGATACCGGCTCGGTATTTTCATTGGTTGGTTGGTCAGACCGGTTCAATCGGTCCAATCGGATTTTTAATTATTTATATTTTAATTAAATATATATATTAAATTAATAAAAATAGAGCATGTACTAATTTTTAAAATATAAATTATTTTTTAATTTTGATTTTTTATATAACTTCATCTCTTAACAAAACAAAAGTATAAGAAAATAATATATTAGACCATTTAAAATTATAATAATAAAATATTTAATATGATTTATCATAATTTTTTTGTTTAAAGTACAAAATGAAAATAAATTTAAAAGTAAACTAATAGTGACTATAATTTATAGTTTAAATTTTTGACTAAAAAACTTAAAATTTTGACTTAAATTTTATCAACCGGGTTTTGACATGAAATCGGGTCACCGAGTTTGCTGGTTTTTGGCTGGTTTTATCAGTTTAATTCAAATTCGGATTTTGACTCAACTTGGACACGGCCAACTAACTGAATTCCGGTTGAATCGACTAGTCCGGTCCGGTTTTCAAAACACTGCTTATAAGTATTCAAAATGGTAGATTAAATGAAAATTATCTTAAATTATTTGAATTATGGTTTAACAATATGATAATATGCTACTAATCATTTTTGGGGAAATTGCAAAAATGCCATTTTTTATGTGCATATTTGCAAAAATACCATTTAGGGATGTTCATTTGCAAAAATGCCACTAATTATAGATTTTTAAACCCTATATCTTAAAATTCTAAACACTAAAAAATGTTTTACCCCTAAACCCCCCTAAACCATCATAACTAAATTCTAATATAACATAATTAACCCAAACATAAATAATAAAAAAAAAAAATTTTGAAAAAGTGAAATTTTGTTAAAAATTTCAAGAGTGTGGCATTTTTGTAAAGTGACATTTAAAAAGTGCATTTTTTGAAATTTCTCATTATTTTTTATTATAATAATAAATTACATATATATATATATATAGACAAGAGTGTGTATGTTTCTTTTTTTATATAACTTCGAAGTTCAGACATAAACTCTAATTTTTGTGGGTCCGAAATCACCATTTAGGTTTACTTTTCCTCCCAAAAGAGATTGAACTAGAGACAAAGTCATTTTGTGTGTTTTTGTAAAATAAAAGGTTTTTAAAAAAAAAAAAAGCAAAAAAAATGTTATATTAATCATTTACGTAGCTCAAATAAGATGACATAGATATATGGATGATAATCTCGAAAATAATTAAAGATATATTTATCTATTAACGTTTTTAATCCTTAAATTATCTAGGTACCAGTCGGTATTAACGTTGTCACGATTTAAGTTTTCAAGTTATATTAATCATAACGAGGATGGAGCTAGTTTAGAATATATTTGATATACAACAAATAAATTATTTGTTCACAATACAATACACAAATATAACATAAAGCTGTAAGCTTGAACTGTAAACTGTTAGCATAGTATAAAACTGTACGAAATAGTTGTAAGCTTTAAGCTGTACAAATAAAATTGAGTACAAATAAAATTGAGTGTAACGTTTTTTTATAAAGATTTTGTGATTGATACAATTTAAAATGTTATAAATTAATAAATTGGTTACCAATCAAAGCAGTTTCACACGAAAATAGGAGGAAATAAGAATCGTGTAAAGGTTATGTAACTAATTAGCATACGAAGAAAGATGCCCTTTTTGGGAATTACATTTTAGCGTGCAAGAGTTTTCTGCAATTAATGTTTTCTTCGTTGAACAAGCAAAGTCTCATCCCACCCACATTAAAAAGTTCTAAAAAAGTATACAATTTTCACGTGAACGTTTTTTTTAAAAACTATATATAAGTTGGACAAGCCCATGGATTTTTCAGATATTTGTGATATCATTATTTTTTTATTTTTTTATAAACTATGGGAGTTCCGAACATTTGGCTCATAATTTTTTTGGTATCCGGGACAATTTTTGGATATTCCGATTTAATCAATAACTCTTCGTCCTAAAGGGTGTTTGAAGTTAGGACACAAAAAAACTAACCCCTTGTGTTACTACTATACCACCACCATTTTGGTATAATATCATAATTTGCTAAAACTTTTGATTCACTATTGAATCGGGTTTACAATTAGGATTTTTTACTTTTAGTTATAAAATTGATATATAGTATAATACCAATGTTTTGAAAATCGGATCGGACCGACGGTTTAACCGCGAGCTGGATACTGATTTGGGTTGGGTCAACTCTAAAATGCAAGTTGAGTTATTGAACCGGATTGAACCGCCAAAACCCGAAAACCGACGATCCAATCGAATCGTTTTGAACCGGGTTTAATCAAAATTTTACTATTTTATTGATAAAATTATTATTTTTAATTATTTTTTCTTTTCTTTATTATTTTATAACTAAAATGTAAAGATAATATTTATAAATGAGTAATGATGTTTACATTTCTTCTAGTTATATTTATTTTTCTAATCAAGTTTTTTTGTTCTGAAACTCAATAGTCGACACTATAAGATTAAACTATAAGGTACATATTAGAGAAATTATATATTTGTTCTCTTAACTCTTTGACTAAATTACCAAAATTATCAGACATAATTGGTTCTTAATATTTATGATATTTATGTATATTATTTATTTAAGATTTCTAAAGTTTTAAAATTATTTAAGTGTTTTGTTTGATATTAGAGAAGTATAAGATTAAGTATACTAATAATTTAAAATATTATCAAACCCGGTTGAACCCGGTCAAACTACATTGATTCATGACCCAAATGATTCTCCGGTTCGGTTGCCGGTCCGATTTTAATAACATTGTATAATATAAATTGGTTGAGCCAGAGAGCCCTAATCTCCAATTTGATCGAAGAGTTTGTCAACTCTATAGAAGAATACTAGAGACAATATTTAAAAACGAGGAAATAACTAAAAAAATTGGATTTAAAAATTTGGAAAATGAATATAACGAGGAGAAGGATAAGAATGACATGCAAGATCCGAACAACCAACGTTGAAGCTGTTATTACATTATATGTTATCTTTCAATCTTTGCCAGGCGAATTCTTCTGTACACGTAACATTTTGTCCCATTCCTAGTCCTTCCAATTATTCAATTAATCTTCAACTTCCGTGCTTGATGCATGCATTTGTAATGTATATCTAATTACATGCATATTGTAGGTGTGAGACCACAAATAAAAATATACATTCATGACCTGAGTGTTATGCATGTGACTCCGTGCCTATGCATTTTGTTTAGAGTTTGGTAGCATGATGATGAAAAAAGTTGAAAAGTATATATATATATATATATATATATATATATATATGTGTGTAATTAACTAAGTTCAGGTTTTTATTTTGTCAACCGCTCAACTAATTTCAGGTTTATCAACAAAAGATTTAATATATGTAATTATATTTCTTTAGAAACTGCTGTATAACTATAAATGGTGATAAAAATGTTGGGGAGGAAGGAGAGAGAACCAGACAGTTGAATTGTTGTGGCCATGGTTGTGATGCAAATCATGAATGTTTGTTTTTTTCTAATAGATTTTGGTTTTTGTTTTTGAAAAATTCACCTAAATGTATTTGAAATTTTGAGTTTTTCTACAAATTTCTAAAGAAAAGCTAAAACCCAACTTATTTATTGTTTCCTCTATTTTTTCACAGAAACTTCTACTTTTTAAATTTTTTGGAAATGATATCATCCATCGAAAATGACTTTACACTTCTTTTTGTTCTGACATCATATTCGCTCTACACTTATCGCCACAAATATTCGTCAAATTTGAAAGTGGACTCTATAATAATTGAACTACCATTTGAAGCATTACAAGTCTTGTGTTAGTAAATCGTTCGGGGACCATTGGCCAAACATTTTATATATTTCGCAATAAGAGTGTAACTAGCAAACAACCACAATGTATTGAAATGTTACAGTGGGACCAATACCTAAACAGAACGCAACAATCCTTAAACCAAAACTACGTTTAACATTAACTTCAATATTGGTCCGTTCAAATCTATGAACTTTAACAAATCCCTAACATGAATTTTGCCCACCAATTTTCACATATCAATCAAGATTCAAACTCCAAACTTAGATCGAACACAATGAAGTAGACAAACGACGGTTAACAATAAACCAAGCATTAGAAATGACTGTTGTTACTTATAAATGCGAAGAATGAGCAACAAAGTCTTTAAAGAGCGCATTATACCACTAAACCATCTACCACATAATCTATCATGTGATCAATCTTCTGATGCATTCAACAATGTCATAATCTTGAATGATGCAGCACAATATCTATCACTACAAATGAACCTAAATCTTAACACTACATACCACTCTCTCGAGAAGACATAAAACAACTTAATTGATCGAGTTCAGTGACCAAGACCCATATGACAGTCAAAAACTATCAAATAAACTCACATTACCATCTAACCTTACTCATCTATATCTTCCAATTCACAATCAGATTCATAACAAATTCAAGGAGTGCATAGCAAGTATAAAGCTTAACATTGACATCGACAGAGAAAGACAAATGCTTTACACTAGTAATGGATCACCTCAAGATTCCACCAAGTTGATTCATTCAAAAAAAAAACTGAATCTTTAAGCCACTCAAAACAAACTTGATAGATAATAGAAATGAAAACATTCTAATTTCATCCCAAGAAAGGATTCCAATTCCAAATGTGCAAATCCAAAAGAAATTCTCAATATCCAAAATCATAGTATACTAAAAAAACCAAATCCTCAAAATCAAACACAAATAAAAGATAACTGAGCTCAAAGTAAAAAAAAAACCTTTCACTCATTAGGAACATCAATGTCACCATTGCAAATCTCCTCCTGAAGCTCCTTCGGGTCTCTACCATCAACAGTACAACCAACAGAGACACAAGTACCCAAAATTTCCCTCACCGTTCCACTCAATTCCTTAGCAATAGATCTCGGACGCATTATCTTAGCGATCTCGATCACATCATCAAACGAGATGTTCCCGTTGTGTTTGATGTTCTTCACCTTTTTCCGATCTCTCTCCGGCTCCTTGAGCGCTTTGATAACCAGAGCAGCCGCGGAAGGAACGACGGTGACCTTAGCTTGACGATTCTGGACGGTTAGCTTGACGGTGACTCTGAGGCCTTTCCATTCTTTAGCCGTCTCTTTGGCGATGTCTTCTCCGATCTTCTTTGGTGCGAGACCGAGTGGACCGATCTTCGGGGCGAGTGAACTCGCTGCTCCGACCTCACCTCCGGTGACGCGGACGTAGACGTCAACGATTTGAGATGGGTCCAATTTCGGCGGCATTTTCTCTCAAGCTTCGTCTACCTCCCTCACTCAGCTTTCTAGGGTTTCGTCTTTCTTCTTCAGTTATAAATGTTTCAGTAACTAGGGTTTTTATGAAATGACGAATTTACCCCCAATCCGGGTTTGGTTGTTCTTATTAATCGAGTGACATTGGTTAAAGTAAAAACAAACCAAAATTGGTTCACTTAGAGTTTTTGTTTTCGGTTCGGTTCAATGGTGAAGATGCTTAGAGTCCGACCCGCCCCGAGGGCAAGCGGGCCAAGTCCATGCTTGTGGTCCTTGTTTTTATATAAAAGAATTCTGCCCTCAATTTTAACAAGTTTTTTTTAGTCTAGTGGTATAGTAGCGATTGATTACAGTCAATAGTCACATGTTCGAGTCTTGTACTTTTTTTTTTAAATAGACTAAGAGTTTCAAGATTTAAATTATAGAAACATATAATACACGCAAATAAAAAAAAATTGCTAATTAGAAATCTTATCACCGACGTCGACCAAAAGAAAAATTCATCATGGGCTTCTTCTTCTTCAACTCTCAAACAACTTTATCTCTATCGCCCGCGTCGGCCTCCTCTCCAATCGTTGAATCTCTATCTAAAAGTCGTGACGGTGAGTTTGATAAGTACTGATTTCCGTTTGATTTAGAAACGCATAGTTAATATTTTGTTTGAAATCAATTTGACTACTTCTATATTGTTGTCTTGTTGAAGAATTGAATCTATTTATTAAGCTATGTGACATGCAGGCCTGTTGACACTGACATGTCATGGTGCTGTATTGATTTCATGGTTTCAAATTTGTAGAGTTTTTGTAAATTATCAACAAAATTAAGTGTTTATAGTGAGACTTTGATGTTGTGGTTTAGTACTGATGGCTAGATTAGGAAGAATTTTCGTCTTCTTCTTAGACTAGAATAGTGAGATTTAATTATTGTTTAGTTTTGTTTGTTTCGTTGTTTGCTTATTCATAATGGTTTCTATTAACAAATTATTTTAACTGTAGGAAAAAATGACTTCAAAGTGACTAAAATCAGTGATGGGTGGTGCTGAAAAATTAAGGAAAAAGAAAGAACAAGAAAAAAAAGACAAAAGCTCTAGCTAATTCGTTGTTGAGGTATTACACTAAACCTGAAACTCCCAAAACTAATGAGGTGGTTTTAGAAGATGAGATCGACATGTGCAAAGCCACCCTTTTTTTTTCATCGCTTGTGGCTTTCTAAAACTCAGGGCCAGCTCTGCTTAGAGTCAGAGAGTTTTAGAAAGGTAATTCGGGAAAGTAAATAATTCTAAAGGAATTTTCATGGGGCTGGTTTTTTCAACAAAGTTAATGGACATCTTTTGGATTATGTTTTATTGAATTCGACCCTGAAATCAGAAAGCCCAATATTTTGGTCTATCCTCGGACTAGGTATGTTTTTGCATTTACTAGTCAATGAATTTTTGTATCATATTAAATATTGGAAAATTGCATACAATAACCATAAAACAAATTATACTAGAATCCCTAACCATTTAACCTAAATCTAAAGATTAATATGTTGCCACATATACTAATTTTACTAAATTCTTAATTATTATTATTTTTTTGGTCATTTTTGTAATTCACCCAATATATTTCTACAAACAAAAAAAAAAGATTATCTACGTAACTGTGATCTAACTGTGGCATTGACTCATGAGTTTTTTTTTCCGATTTTGATTTCTTTTTCACCTGCATATTCACAAAAGGGTGTAATTTTATTTATTTTGTTTTTCTTGTTGCAGCCTAGATGGATAGACAATCTCGTTCTTTATCTGTAGTTGTGTTTTTTTTAAAATAAAGTGTAAAAAAAATACCAATTGATTAGAGGAAAATAATGAAAGATCAAGATAAGAATGACTATATCACAAGAAATTAGCTCAAAAATTTTCCATTGCATATTTTTAAGCTTTTGGATATTTAGACGTTTTAGTTTTGATAGATTATTTCTTTTTAGAAGTATATGTAAAAAGTAAAAAGTAGAGGACTAGTATTTGTTAATTTAGTTTAAACAGAATATATATTATTTATGTCATTTTAATATCAAAATCACATGAAAACATAACTATCTAATGATACAACAAAAGAAAAATTAACTCTAACATGCTCTAGTTAACATCACCAAATATGATAATAACATCAACTATATATAAAGTCAATTTTGATCTAAATTTTGTATAAGAACTAAAATATTGTATAGAAGCTTAAAATGTATTCATGTTCAAAGAGAAGTATTTATACAAAAAATGTAGAGACCTAATCTCCTAAGAAGCAGGAAGAAAGTAGTTAGAGATAAACATAGAATAGAAACATAATTATCCTGATAGACTTTACTCTTTATCTCAATACTCCCCCGCAAGTTGGTGAAGCAAAATCTTTGACACCCAACTTGAACAGAAGGTATTGAAATGTTGGAGTAGGCAAGGCTTTTGTAAGGAGATCCGCTGGTTGCTCTTTTGTAGAGATATGTTCCATCGTAATGAGCTTGGCTTGAACTGCATCACGAACTGTGTGGCAATCTCGTTCAACATGTTTGGTCCGTTCATGAAATACCGGGTTCTTGGCAATGTGAATTGCGGATTGACTGTAACAGAATAAGCGTATCGGTTGATCATGGGAAAAGCCCAATGCCGCAAATAAAGAATTCATCCATTTAAGTTCACATGTTGTGACAGCCATTGCTCTGTATTCAGCTTCAGCGGACGAACGAGAGACAGTACCTTGCTTTGTAGTTTTCCAGGAGATAGGAGAATCGCCTAGAAAGACCACATAAGCACTAAGGGATCGCCGCGTAATAGGACATGCTGAAAAATTAGCATCACAATAAGCTGTAAGTTGCATGTTGCATGTGGAACTAAGCATGATTCCTTGGCCTGGACAGCCCTTGAGATAGTGAACAACGCGTAAGGCAGCATGCCAATGGTCTTCTAGGGGTGTTTGCATAAACTGTTAGAGGATGTGGACAATGTAGTTCAGGTCAGGGCGAGTGAAGGTAAGGTAGATGAGTCGTCCTATCAAGCGACGATACTGCTGGACATTCACATGAGGAGGACTCTGTGAACGAGCAAGCTGGTGATTGAGCTCGGTAGGAACCGGTGATGGTTTCGCTCCAAGTAGACCAGTCTCGGCAATAATGTCTAAAGCATACTTGCGTTGTGAAACAAATATACCTTCGGGTCCACGAGCAATCTCAAGTCCGAGAAAATACTTAGCGCGACCCAAGTCTTTCATGTGAAAACACGATTGTAGATAACCCTTGAAACGTTGGATGATGGAGATATCATTTCCTGCAATGATGAAATCATCCACATACACCAAGATATGAAGACACACATTGTTACGCACACAAGAGAACAAAGCATAGTCATCATAACTTTGAGTAAACCCAAAGTTGAGAAGAGCGTGACTAAGCTTGGAAAACCAACATCGAGGCGCCTGTTTAAGACCATATAATGACTTCTTCAGACGACACACTTTGGTCGGATCATCAGAGTGGAAACCAAGAGGAAGTTTCATGTAAATTTCTTCGGTTAGGTCGCCATGTAAGAAGGCATTGTGGACATCCATCTGATAGACTTCCCAGTGTTGGGCAGCGGAAACAGCAAGCAAGAACCGAACCGTTGACATCTTAGCAACGGGAGCAAATGTTTCCTTGTAATCGGATCCCTCTTTCTGTCGATTATCCAAAGCCACAAGGCGTGCTTTGTACCGTTCAATGGATCCATCTGAGTTAAACTTGATTGTGTACAACCATTTGTTCCCAATCGCAGTTTTGCCAGGTGGTAATGTAGTGATGTCCCATGTATCATTCGCCTCTAATGCAGTGACCTCTGTCTTCATTGCATTATTAAAGCGAGGATCAAGGACAGCATCATGGTAAGAAGTTGGTATCGTCATAGACGTAACCGTAGCTATGAAAGCTTGATGCTGTTGAGTAAATGAGGACAAAGAGATGTAGTTAGCAATAGGATACGGAGTCGTACCTGAGACCATTGTAGGAGGACCGAGAGTGAAGTCTATGGGAGCATGAGGAGACGGAGTGTTACGCGTGACGGCATAGGTTGCGAAGTCTTTGAGCAGAACTGACGGTGTTTTCTTCCTCTGACCGCGACCTAGGAGTTCCAATAAACCCGGTGAAGCCGCAAGGTCCTCTGTGTCAGTAGTGGTTGGTGGAGGTGCAGGCGGAGAGCCAGGAGCAGGAGGCAGAGCATCAGGAGATGATGTAGGAGGAAGAGAAGTAGGTGAAGCATCCAAAGAAGAGATCCCCGAAGGTGAAGATGTTGTTGCAGATTTTTCAACCGAATCCAAGTGGTGATCGGCATGACAATGTGTCGGAGAGTGAGGATTATGGACAGGAGGATCTGCCGGAGCAGTCACCGGAGGAGACACGGGTGACGTAGCAGGCGGTAACGATAGAGCAGAAGAACTCCCCCATACCGGTGTAAGAGAAGAAGCCGGAAGTAACCAGTCATCAATAGGAATGTTTTGTTGAAGTAGAGGCGGTGTAACATACGTAGAGGAGACAATTCCAGGGAATTTATCTTCAAGGAACACAACATCGCGACAATCAAAGAACTCGTTTGTCTCCAAATCATAAAGTCTCCAAGCTTTCTTCCCAAAGGGATAGCCGATGAATAAGCATTTTCGGCTTCTAGACCCAAACTTATCTTTCAAATAGCCTTTGAACAATGCTATAACTCAGATGCCTTTAAGTCTTTATTAATACCGGGTTTGGCCTTGGACACAGTACAGACGTCGAACCACTGACCCTTGTATATCATTTCCTATTCTTACCTTTCCAGTTCCTCTCTCTTTTAGTTATGTAAACCATTCTCTTCTAGATTTCATACAAAATGAACATCCAGTATCAAGAATTACCTCGGCTTTGATTCAATATACGTCCACGTATATGTCTCACGAGTTAGGATCAAGGGACAAGAGTTAGGTTAACATGTAAACTTTGCAAATCTAGTTTCTTTCGAATGTGTGGTTTTTTTTTGGTCGAAAACTAATGGAGGTCCCAACAATGGCAACAAGAACATAAAACACACAAAAACTTTCTAACTATTTTCTTTTCATCTTTCCTTGATCCATCGTGAGATACTTAAATAGGAGATACAATTTGGAAGTTAAAACCTATAATTTAGGAAGTGGAAAAGTGGGGAATAGGCAACGTAAAAGATTATTAAACAATAATTAAATAAATATTTGTTCTCCATCAATACTCTCATCGCCAAAAGAACCTTGTCTTCAAGGTTCATCAATCTCGTGGAACATGGCAGAGCCGATCCTGTGGTGGACGACGACCATAAAGAGCATGGTAAGGAATGATATAAGTTGACTCATTCCCATGAAGAAGTGCATTTCATGGCTTACCCAGCGTGTCTTGATAATCAACGTATTGTTTTGTTTCGCTGCACCATGATGTCTGGTCACCATCATTAAAATGCGGAAGCTCTGATTTCACGGGTTGTGATGGGTAAAACAGATTTATGTGAATTGTGCCGGCTTGCACGTTCTTGATGTTGTGATGGCTTCTTGTGCTGTGTGAGGTAAATTGTTGAGCGTTATCTCCACCGCCGCTGCCAACGCTTCCACCACCATCTACGGAGATTAGATTTACATCATCGTGGACATCGAATATGGACTCTTCGTCGTCTTCATAGACATCGAAGATTGGAGTTCCATAGATCTCATTGTAGAGCTCCATGAATAAAAGATGGAAAGTGAGTGTTTTTGATACCACAAAGTGGTCCAGATCAAAAACAAAAGATGGAGGATACGTGTGGTTTTGATACCACAAATTATGGTCCGAATCAAAACTGAAACTGCTCTGATACCAATTGATGGAGGTCCCAACAATGGCAGCAAGAACATAAAACGCACAAGAACTTTCTAACAATTTTATCTTCATCTTTCATTGATCCATCGTGAGATACTTAAATAGGAGATACAATTTGGAAGTTAAAACCTATAATTTAGGAAGTGGGAAAGTGGGAAATATGCAACGTAAAAGATTATTAAAAAATAATGTGAGATTAGCTAGAATAACCTACTTTAAAAAAAAAAAATAGGTAGAATAACCTTACTATTTTTTTTATTGCTGAAATAAACTATTCTAGATTTTTTTTTCTTTCATAATACCAAAATTGTCCTTCGCAGACTCTGCCGAGGTATTGGCAGACTCTGCCGAGGTATTGGTAGACTCTGCCGAGGTATTGGCAGACTCTGCCGAAACATTGACAGACTCTGCCGAAACATTGGCAGACTCTACCAATGTATTGGCAGACTCTACCAATGTATTGGCAGACTCTGCCAATATCTAAAAATATGCAGACTCTGCCAATATCTAAAAATATGCAGACTCTGCCGAACATTGACAGACTCCGCCGAGGTATTGGCAGACTCTGCCGAGGTATTGGCTGACTCTGCCGAATTATTGGCAGACTCTGCGGAAACATTGGTAGACTCTACCGATGTATTAGCAGATTCTGCCAATATCTAGAAATACGCAGACTCTGCCAAAACATTGGCAGACTCTACCGAACATTGACAGAGTCTACCAATGCCTCGGCAGAGTCTGCCAAGGAAAATTTTTGTATTATGGAAGAAAAAAAATCCAGAATAGGTTATTTCAACAATAAAAAAATGATAAGATTATTCTAGCTATTTCTTAAAAAAAGTATGTTATTCTAGGTAAATTTTTCAAAAATAATTAAATAAATTTTTGTTCTCCATCAAAAACGAATGTGTTTTATTATTTTAGCCAATATAAACGCATTAAGCTAGAAAACAGATTTTTATTTTTTTTGTTAAAGTGAAAACAGATTTTTAAATGGGTTAATTACAATGTTTTGAAACCCGGACTGGACCGGCCAGTCGGCCCGGTTAACCGCGATCCGGTTAGTTCTCCGGTCCGAGTTTTTATAAATAGTCAGACGGTTTAAACCCGTAAAAAACCGAAAAAATCGGCTAAAACCGAAAAAACCCGGCTAACCGATGGTTCGGATCGGTTCTTTTAATGAATCTTAAACAAATTTAGGCATGGGCTTTGAAGCCCAGTGATTATACAACCAGTGTCGTTATTTATAGAAATTATTTTGCATTTTTTTCTTTTCCTACAACCGATGTGGGATAGTATGTTTTTAAAAATCATGAATTGCATTATCTAAATTTTTTTCATCTTGTTTGGAGGAGGATAATATTTGTCTCATGTCCTTGCAATTAAAAACTTATGAATCTCTTTCTGATTTATTAAATTTATAAGTTGTATACTATTTTATCATGCATCTTGTTTGGTGGAGGATAATATCTTGTATATATAATATAGAAAATTAATATTATACTTAAACACACAAAAATTTAATGGTAAACCAATTATCCGCGGTCAACCCACGGTTAATCCGGGTGACCCGAAGATTCGGTGACCTGGATATATAGTATTCCGGTTCATTCCTCAGGTCGGGTTTAAAAACATTGAATTAGTTCATAACCATTAAAAAAAAAACTAAACTAATAAACTAACCAAAATGGGTCTATGTGGCAAAATCTTAACCTTAGATTTAAGAATTTTGGTTAATTTGTTGTTATTTATTTTTTTTGTTATCTAACCAAATATTTATTAACACACGACCTATGTAATAATTTTTATTTATTTTTATCATTGAAATTTGAAAATAAACACGTATTTTCTCTTCTAAATTTTTCGTTGTTAAACATTTTATTCAGTCTAGCATTGTATTTATATTTTTCGAAACTACTCAAAAATTTAGCCCGAATTCCATTAACGTATCCAACCTCTATTTGGAACTGGATTTCTTCACTTCAATATAAGCCTTTGCTTGTAAACCTTTAATATAAACATACAAACTCCACTTTCTCCAATTTATTCTCCACCCAACTAAGAAAAGCTTAGCCCATCTTATGCAATTATGTTGGTCAATTATGGCATATAACGAATTTTATGTAACTGAACATAGTGGATATTCTTATCAATTTTGAGATAAAGAATATGCTTCCGGATTAGTATCGATTGCGATTGAAACTTTCAAAGAGGAATGGGTATATATATTACATACATACATAAATCTATCTGTTACTGTAACTGTATGGAGAGCTAAGAAAATTGATCAAAGTTCAGAGGATGTGAAAAAATTAAAAGACATGTATATACCCATACAAGAGAGATAAAGCATATTTCCTCTGTACGAATTTTATCGGATATATTATTGAGTGTTGGTTGATGTGCTTCTATACACAATTTGTATATTCATTTCAAACATATTTGCATATTCATTTCAAAATATTTGCATATTGCGTATGGTCTCATTCATCTTCAACATACACCGAACATATATTAATACTATCCATTCTAACAAGCTCAAACTCTAAAGAAGGGTTATAATCTATATGTATAACTAGGGTTTGCCCACGATGTGCATGGGTTTAAAATTTAACATCGTACAATATACAATAATTTCTACTTTATTGATTATTTGTATATTTAATATTACCGAAATTTGGTTTTTATAGACTAACCACTTGTAAAAAATTATTTGGCATATACAATTTCTAATGTATATATAAAAGACCGTTTACTAATAAAAATTGAATATCAACTGACTAAACTTATATGAGTTGGTATACATTATGTGAGTTGATCACTATACATATTTTTGAAAAAACCTTACTATTATATGTTTCATATTTTTTATATTCATATTAAAACTATGAATTTAGTATCATATTAAAATGTATTTATAAGATATGTGAATCATAAAATTAAATTTTAACTATAATAACTTCATATTTGATTTTCAATTCTATTTTAGTAACTAATTTTTTTATGTAGTTATTGTTAAGAATTTAGTTTTTCCTTTGTTAGAAGAATTTAATATTTTTTAATAGTGAGGTTTGATTGTTCATAAATTACAAATTATCATTATTTTGTCGGTTTTTTGTCATGTAATTAGTGTAAGAAATTGATTATGAGTAAATTTGGTCTTTTAAATCTAAAATTTGTGTTTTTAAGGCTACTGTTTTTTTCGTATATAGGGTTTTATAATATATCCTTTCACTTTTTATGAAAAAATAATTGAACTCGATATTTGTAGATATATGATTAAGACTAAATCATATATTTAAAATCAAATGAATTTTATCTTTTAATTGTATCGTTATTTTCATTTTTTGAGTTTTAGCTTAGTTAAGATAAATAACTATAAATAAATTATAAAACATTTCTCAAAACAGCAGTTTATGATTTTTGTTGGAAACATATATCACAAGTCAATAAAATGTAATTATGGACGTTTACAATTTTTTCAATAATTTTTTATGTATTAGTTAAAAATGTAGAATTGATAAATAATAGTTTTATTGAACCAGTTAAAATAAATAAAGATAGAAAAATATTTTTGAAAAATAAAAGAAATAAAATCAAATATCAATTAGATGTATATGTTATATGTTTTTTTTATTTTTCTTAAAATTTTTAAAGCAAAACAAAATTAAGTGTCATTTATTAATGAAAAAAATAACACATGTCAAAAAGTTATGAGACACATGACAGCTTCTCATAGGTTCGGCTTAGAAAAACCTTACAATATTACATTAGATAGCAAAGTTTTCTCTCCATCTAAGGTATCCACATAGGCAAAACATTTTCTTTACAATTTGTTTTAATTTTAATTAAGTTTCATTTAATCGTGTTTATATATATTTATTGTCACTTATAACTTCTAAAATATTTAATTAAATACAAACGAAAATAAGTCAACAAATAATTAAAAGTAGTACATATAAAACTATTGAATATTTAAAATCACATCAATAAATATATTTGCTTATGAGCTTAGGATAAAGATAAAATTTTATATATTTAATTTCAAAAATTGAAAATATATAAAATGAATATACATATAAGAACAAATAAAAAAAAATATAAAAAAATATAAAAAAATATTGGTATCAAACGATTGTTAAGAGGTTGATTTAAAGAGAAAGAATATATATTATTTTACTAAAAGGATATTGAACCATTTCACTAATGATGAGAAATAAGATGAAACTTATTTTTAACAAGGTTTCCTACTTGTTTAGGAAGGTGTTTAGGAAGGCCTTCTTAAACAAGTGAAAATCTTTCCTAAAATTATTCTTACGAAGGTTTCCTACTTGTTTAGTAAGACCATCCTAAACAAGTGAAAATCATTTCTAAACTTATTTTGGGAAGGTTTTCTACTTGTTTAAAAATGTGTTTAGGAAGGTATTCCTAAACAAATGAAAATCCTTCCTAAACTTATTTCTAGAAAGGTTTTCAACTTGTTTAGGAACGTGTTTAGGAAGACCTTCCTAAACAAGTGAAAATCTTTCTTAAACTTTTTTTTAAGAAAGTTTCTTACTTGTTAAGAAATGTATTTAGGAAGACCATCATAAACAAGTGAAGATCCTTCATAAACTTATTTCCAGAAAGGTTGCCTACTTATTTAGGAAGTTGTTATGAAGGCCTTCGTTAACAAATTAAAATCTTTCCTACAAATTTTTTAAGAAGGTTTCTTACTGGTTTATGAAGTTGTTTAGGAAAACTTTCCTAAATCAGTGAAAATCTTTCATAAACTTAATTTTAAAAAAGTTTTCTACTTCCTAAACACATTCCTAAACAAATAAAAATCATTTATTTAGGGTTTGAATGTTTGGCATTGTTAGAGTAAAAATAAAGTAGGTAAACAAAATTTCAGCTCAGTTACGCTAATTTGAATCAGTCAAATTAAAAATAAGGGAAGAAACTTTCAGCAAATTAACGCTAAAAATTTGATTAAAGCAGGGTGAATTATCCTTCCACTTTACATCAATGGAATACTTTTACTCTGGATTTGACGTTTCTCTTCCTTCTCTTTTCCACTTTACTTTTTCCAGCGTTTTACTCTACCTAATTACCATTCACACCCATAGTTTTTTTAAGAAGGTTTCCTATTTGTTTAAAAAATGTGTTTAGGAAAGCCTTCCTAAACAAATGAAAATATTTCATAAACTTATTGGGTGTTTAGCTCAAATCCCATGGAAATTAAGAAATATTACTAGAACCATATAAAACTTTTTTTTATTACTGACATTTTTTAAATACCCAGCGTGCCCTTTTGTTACGATGTGACAAGAAATGTAATTACAAGAATGCCATAGCCACGTAAGCAACCACGTAGGAAATCGCTGACGTGTACTAATGAACTCAGCCGTAAATGGATACGGCTGAGTTATGGTTACGTTGCGGCTGAGTTATGGTTACGTTGCGGCTGAGTTATTAAAAGCGGCAGACTTATGAGAGATCGGCTGACTTACGAACATAAATCAGCCGTTAGTGACGGCTGACTTACAGAAATCTGGCTGACTTATGAGATAACGGCTGACTTACGAACACAAGTTACGGCTGAGTTATACAACGGCGGGCTGATTTATGAGGTAACGGCTGACTTACGAACATAAATCAGCCGTTAGTGACGGCTGATTTACAGAAATCTGGCTGACTTATGAGAGATCGGCTGACTTACGAACACAAGTTACGGCTGAGTTATGTTCTCCGGTTGGGAAGCAGTTACGGCTGTTACGTAAATCAGCCGTAATTGGCTGGGTTAACAATATCTCAGCCTTATTACGGCTGACTTATCAGCGGAAGATTAATTACTAGAATATCATTCATTTGACGGCTGATTTATTTGACGATACGGCTGACTTAATATTTTATAGCCTAATTACGGCTGATTTATTAGCGAAAGATTAATTACTGAAATACTATTCACGTCGCGGCGGACTTACACTATACTTGATGGCTGATTTATTAATGGCTGAGTTATGTGTTAGTTTGGCGGCTGACTTACCGATATTCCATGTCATCTGGTCCGATTTTCCATGTCATCAGCTCTTACTTTCCATGTCATTATTAAAGTTACGACAGTCAAATTAGGGTTCTTCATCTACGACCTTCGCCTTCTTCATCTAGCTTTTTCATTCATCAGAGATCTTATGGATCCTGTAATTATTGTTTCCGGTAACTGGGTTAAGAAACACAGATATGTATTCAACACCGACGGTAGAGGATGTAGAGTTGTGCATATAAATGAGAAAACAACACTAGACGAACTTGCGAAGATAGTACTCGATGATTACGGATTGAAGGAATCGAGCCATCAGATTCAGCTGAGCTACATGTTCTCGAATAAAGCTTTGAAAACAATGGCGCACGATACTCCACCAGTTTACCTCTCAAATACTCGACAGTTGCAAGTTTTTTTAAGCCTCAGAAAAATTGAACACTTACGTCTTTGTGTGGAGATTACGGAGAATGAAATTAGTCGGAATGACGGAGCGAGAGAGAAGAATAAAAGGTTATTCAGTTATAGCTCCGAAGTTGAATCTAGATACGAAGATTACGGTGGGAGTTATGATGGTTTCAACTTGGAGGACGAATTAGAAGAAGATGAAGTAGAAGAAGAAGACGAAGAAGATGAAGAAATCGAAGAAAATGAAGTAGTCAAAGAAAATGAAGTAGGCGAAGAAGACGAAGAATTTGATAGCCGATTTGATATGTTCGACGACTCGGATGGTGAGTCATCTGATGGTGATAACTTCAGTTTATTCGGTGAGTCTCCAACACAAGACGAAGATTCACCGACACTACCTCCTAAGAAGAGATCTCATAACCTGTCGACGATCGGATCTAAAGGGAATCCGGAGGTTCCAAGGTTAGATTTGTCTTCCCTAAACCTCTCGGTAGGGCAACGATTTGAGAGTAAAGCCGATTTGGAGAAACGACTGAAACTTCTTACGGTGAAGGATCGATTTGATTTTGATGTACACGTATCCGATTCGGATACACTCGTTGTTAAGTGTTGGGTTGGTGGATGTCTCTGGAGAGTTCGTGCTACTACACTAGGGGATCCCCCGGCATTTTATGTTCGTATATACGATTCGGATCATACATGTTCTATAACTGAGCGTTCTAGTCGATCTCGAAAAGCAACAGCGGCTATTTTAGGAGAGTTGTACAAGGACTTTCTCGGCGACGTTGGTCCGTCAGTTCGACCTACGAGTGTCGGAATATCTATCAAAAAGCAATTTGGTGTAAAGGTAATTATTAGTACGTTGCGGCTGACTCAATGGCTGAGTTATATAAACTTAATGGCTGATTTATATAAACGAGTCGGCTGAGTTATATAAACTTAAGGGCTGAGTTATATATACTGAACGGCTGAGTTATTTAAACTCAATGGCTGAGTTATATAAACTCAATGGCTGAGTTATATAAACTCAACGGCTGAGTTATATAAACTTGACGGCTGAGTTATTTAAACTTTACGGCTGATTTATTTTTACGATGCGGCTGACTTATTTGTATTAATTTCCATGTGGTCAGATGGATTATTGGAAATCACATAGAACGCTAAGATTTGCAAGGGAACTCGAGATGGGAACTCCTGAGAGTGGGTTTGAAGACTTGCCTTCTTACTTATACAAGATAAGAAGGGCAAATCCGGGTACAATTGCGCGTCTACAAATCGATGAGTTTGGAAGATTCATGTATATGTTCCTTGCATTTGGTGCGAGCGTAAATGGGTTTCCTTTCATGCGTAAAGTTGTCGTTGTCGACGGTACGTTTCTTAATGGTAAATACAAAGGAACGCTTCTCACAGCACTAGCTCAGGATGGTAACTTTCAGATTTTCCCAATTGCTTTCGGTGTGGTTGACACTGAAAATGATGATTCGTGGCACTGGTTTTTTACGCAACTAAAACTTGTGATTCCTGACGATGAGGGTCTTGCGATAATCTCGGATAGGCATAATTCGATAGGGAAAGCAATTGGGAATGTGTATCCGTTGGCTTCTCGGGGAATTTGCACTTATCATTTATATAAGAACATTTTGGGACAGTTCAGAGGAAAAGATATTTTTCGTCTGGTGAAGCAAGCGGCGAGATGTTTTACGATGCCTGATTTTACTGCGATATACGAGGAGATTCAAGCGATTAATCCTCAACTCCATGGCTACCTTGAAAGAGCTGGTGTCAACCTGTGGGCGCGTGTTCATTTCCCGGGTGAAAGGTATAATTTGATGACTACGAACATAGCGGAATCAATGAACCATGCACTGTCAAATGCTAGAAGTCTTAACATTGTTCGATTATTAGAATCGATACGGGTTATGATGACCAGATGGTTTGTTGAACGGAGAGAGGATGCTATATCGCAGCTAACTACGCTTTCGCGTGGTGTCGAGAAGCTACTACATGTAAGTCAGCCGTAACATTTGATAAGTCTGTCGTAACATTTGATAAGTCAGCCGTAACATTTGATAAGTCAGCCGTAACATTTGATAAGTCTGTCGTAACATTTGATAAGTCAGCCGTAACATTTGATAAGTCAGCCGTAACATTTGATAAGTCTGTCGTAACATTTGATAAGTCAGCCGTAACATTTGATAAGTCAGCCGTAACATTTGATAAGTCTGTCGTAACATTTGATAAGTCAGCCGTAACATTTGATAAGTCAGCCGTAACATTTGATAAGTCTGTCGTAACATTTGATAAGTCAGCCGTAACATTTTTTTATTCTATTATTCTGTATTTATAATAGGGTTGTGTTACTGCCGCTAGACTTATGACGGCACGAAGGATTGATGAATATCACACTGAAGTTATTTATGGATCTTCTGGGGTTTCTTCGCATGTTGTGAATTTGGACGGAAAAACATGCACATGCCGGCGTTTCGAAGGGGAGAAATTACCATGCGTGCATGCAATCGCAGCTGCCGAGAACAGGGACAAATGTCGGATATCCCTGTGCAGTCCTTACTATCAAAACAATTATTTGGTAAACGCATATGCTCAGTCGATCATGCCGGTAGATTCAGCGCTCCAAGTTCCAGATAACGTGGCTAACCAACCGTGCTTTCCCCCGGTTGTTCGTCAACCACCAGGAAGGCCTAAGAAAAGTAGGATGAAATCTGCTATAGAAGTTGCACTTGAGAATAAACGTCCTAGGAAAGAACACACATGTTCTCGTTGTAAACAGGTTGGACATAATGCAAGAACTTGTCCAATATAAATGTTTGGTTGTATTACGGCTGAGTTATGGATTTTGTTTACAATATGGATTTATGGATTTTGGTAAGCCGAAACGACGCGACACGGCTGAGTTATGGAACCGGGCGGGAAAAATTATAATTTCAATTAATAAACCGGCGGGAAAAATTATAATTTCAATTAATTTCAATTAATAAACCGGCCAAAATAGGAAGACGAAACGTCCCGAAACGGCTGAGTTATTATACTTGACGGCTGAGTTATGTTTAGTAAGGCTGAGTTATTGTACTTGACGGCTGAGTTATGTTCAGAAAGGCTGAGTTATTAACTTCACGGCTGAGTTATTTTTAGTAAGGCTGAGTTATTATACTTGACGGCTGAGTTATATAAAAACTTGTATAAATTGTTGTAAGCAAAAACAAAAATTGTAGTAAACGGCTGATTCATTTAGATAAACAAACTAAAAATTTATACAAAATATTTAGGGTTTCAAACATTTATTTAAAATTACATTGTCCAAACTCAAAATTATCTGGGCCAAACTCGTCAAACATCTCGACGAGAGCAAGCCAATTAGTGTTTGGATTTGTTGCTACCTGGCTACCAGTCAAATTCGGTTCCAAACCGTTCAATTCTTGAGCAACATGCTCCATGATGAAAGGTCAGAATTGGGGACATGGCAAGGAGCCTCCAACAGATGCACCACCTTTGGGTGGAGTTGCTGGTTGCAACCAGACTTGATCTCCAGCAAATCCTCCAAGAACTGTACAAGAATAACCCACAATTAGGAAAAGCATAGATGCATAACTCTTATGGTAATAATAGTTTTCCATGAAGAGATTGATCATTAAGTTGTGCATACAACTCACCTTAGTATGTGGCCAGTGTTGGTCAGGAGAGACATGCATGGTGCATCCATCTTTACCTGATTCCCACTCAACAACAAAACGCGCCAAAACGCCTGAACCAAAGCTAAACCACAGGCTTGTTAATCCTACTGCCTCAATCTTGAAAGCCCTCCATCTATCAACTGGCTCACCACTGCCTTTCCCTCCAGCAAGTCCTTTACTAGCACTGCACTCTTCTGCTTTTTCATCCGGCTTTATGCCAAGTAGTTTCCGCATACCAAGGGAGAACATTCTAGCATATGAAACAATGGTTTGGTCATACCAGACACCTGCACCAGGGTTTAGAAGAGGGAGGTTATCCCGATCTTGCGTTTTTTGTTGTATGTCATTGATCATGCTGTTGAACTGGGATGTCATAGCATGATGTATGTTTTTATGAGACTAGGTTTTTTTACTTCAGTTTTTTCTATAAAAAATAGTGATGGGAGAGAAAATGTTTACGCGAAGGGCTATATATACAGAGAGAGAGAGAGAAGAAACGTCGCAAGATGGAGCGATAGGAAAACGAAACGTCTCAAATTTCCCGACCAAATTTACATTTGACGGCTGAGTTATAGGAACTTCACGGCTGAGTTATGGATTTAGGGTTTAGGGTTTAGGTTTCATGGTTTGGGTTTTAGGGCTGAGTTATGGATTTTGGTAAACCGAAACGTCGCGACACGACTGAGTTATGGATTTAGGTTCGATTATAATTTCAATTAATAAACCGGGCGGGAAAAATTATAATTTCAATTAATAAACCGGCGGGAAAAATTATAATTTCAATTAATTTCAATTAATAAACCGGCCAAAATAGGAAGACGAAACGTCCCGAAACGGCTGAGTTATTATACTTGACGGCTGAGTTATGTTTAGTAAGGCTGAGTTATTGTACTTGACGGCTGAGTTATGTTCAGAAAGGCTGAGTTATTAACTTCACGGCTGAGTTATTTTTAGTAAGGCTGAGTTATTATACTTGACGGCTGAGTTATATAAAAACTTGTATAAATTGTTGTAAGCAAAAACAAAAATTGTAGTAAACGGCTGATTCATTTAGATAAACAAACTAAAAATTTATACAAAATATTTAGGGTTTCAAACATTTATTTAAAATTACATTGTCCAAACTCAAAATTATCTGGGCCAAACTCGTCAAACATCTCGACGAGAGCAAGCCAAACTCTATTTGTAATCCAATCAGGCTTCTCGCCGCCATGATGCCATATCCTCTTAAACGCCCGCATTTGAGTGCGAAAAAGCGTTCTAGCCAGCAGATTAAACTGTGTCCAAACCGTCAAATTATGCCTCGGATCCCATCTGTATTTTCGCTATAAAAAGAAACAAAAACTATTAGTGTTTAAGAAACAAAAAGTTAAATCTAATACGGAAGTTAAATTATGCTTACAGTTAGTTTAAGAAACCATTGTCCCTTCACATCATCGGGAATGAAGCAGTAAGTCGGCCACGGCTCAACCCATCCCTCTCGAAGAATATCCGGGATCGCCTGCGAGAGATCGTGTAAAAACTTAAACCACGTAACAGTGGTTTGGTCATACCAGACACCTGCACCAGGGTTTAGAAGAGGGAGGTTATCCCGATCTTGCGTTTTTTGTTGTATGTCATTGATCATGCTGTTGAACTGGGATGTCATAGCAGGGACAATCGACATGATGTATGTTTTTATGAGACTAGGTTTTTTTACTTCAGTTTTTTCTATAAAAAATAGTGATGGGAGAGAAAATGTTTACGCGAAGGGCTATATATACAGAGAGAGAGATAGAGAGAGAAGAAACGTCGCAAGATGGAGCGATAGGAAAACGAAACGTCGCAAATTTCCCGCCCAAATTTACATTTGACGGCTGAGTTATAGGAACTTCACGGCTGAGTTATGGATTTAGGGTTTAGGGTTTAGGTTTCATGGTTTGGGTTTTAGGGTTTAGCATTTAGAAAATATATGATTTAGAGTCTCAAATGAAACAAATTATACACATTTAATTGAAAAAATGCTATGTGGTTTATTGTATATTATTTTGGGTCTTAAATATAGGTAAAGTTTTAAGTACTTGTAAGACAATATATATATCAAGATCAAGTTAGAGTCTCAACTTGTAAATTGAAAAAATAAAGTATTTACATTCAGATGATTTATATTCAATTTATATTAATAAATTGATCTCAATTATAATTTTGTAAGTCTTAAATTTCATTTCAAATTCAAATAAAGTATTTACATTTCGATTTTAGGGTTTAGGGTATGGCTGAGTTATCTACATCAAATGGCTGAGTTATCAAACCGAAACGGCTGAGTTATTTATTAAGGCTGAGTTAGAAGGTTCATTGAACATACATACAAATAGAAGAATAGAAGGTTCATTGAACATACAAATATAAGAATAGAAGGTTCATAATGGCTAAATCAGCTAAACTGGGCCAACATATCATATCCCTTTTCATCAAAGATCTCTGCTGCCATTTTCACCCGTATACCCTGAATATTTGTGTCGCATATCCCATCGAAAGTTACACCAAGCGCTAGACACTCGACAAACTTCGCTGAATACACGCCACAGTCGCCAACTTGGGTGTTTTGTGGAATGTTTTTGCCGCTTTTCCGTCTGAAGGCAAATTGTTGAAGGCAAGCGGTTTTTTTACCAGGAATGACAGCATTGATCATTGCAGGGATCATTTGCAACAGCGGCCTAAATGCTTGTAGCATTTTCTGTTCACTTTCCGGAGTTACCTGTCCAATGATGGGATCATATGCATCGATCTTCTCCTTCAGAAGATCCACGTGAAACGCCACCCAATGATCGCCTCCAGTATGAAGCACTCCGTACAAGTGATCAACATCTTCAAGCCACTTTTTATTTGTTGGAAGGTCGCCGGGAATCTTACCGTATATGAGATTCTCATACCCTGAGTCCTTGAATTTGAACATCTTTGGATTCATCTTGAACTGCTCAAAATCCCGAACCCATAATCCTAGGAACCATGTGTCCACAAAGGCAATGCGCTTGGACCAGAATGGGCTGGGATCTTGCATGGACCTTTTGGTGAGGACTCTCATATACGAAGCAACATGCTGTACACAGAAGATTAAGTCAGCCATCGAATTATCATAACTCAGCCATTAAATAATCATAACTCAGCCACCAAATAACTAATAACTCAGCCATCAAACAACCATAACTCAGCCATCGAACAACCATAACTCAGCCATCAAACAGACATAACTCAGCCATCAAACAACAATAACTCAGCCATGAAACAACAATAACTCAGCCATCAAACAACAATAACTCAGCCATGAAACAACAATAACTCAGCCATCAAACAACAATAACTCAGCCATGAAACAACAATAACTCAGCCATTAGATAATCATAACTCAGCCGTAAATTATACTTACAGTATCAAACAACCATCCATACTGTAGATTTGGCCAATGCTTTCTTTCAGTCATGAGAATTCTGTAGAAACTCACTTCCTCGTTATTAAGATCGGTCAGTGCAATGGCCCTAATAATCAAACACAAGTCAGTTTAGACAAATATTGCTAATAGCTGTATAAAATTAAAAAAAAGAATGGTGTAAAAGTATATACTCGAATGGCTTCAGATGTTGCTTAAGTTTCTCCAGATTAGCCGGGTCAACAGGTGCGAGAGGATCATAGATCGCTGATGAAGGTTCAAAACCCTTCCTCATGCACGTCGTCCCATTGTCTCTAACAGAAGGAAAAACTGCTGAAGGAGGATTTGGCTTCTTTGCTAACCCAGTTGTAGCTAATTGAACCCTCGACCGATGCTCCTTAATTCTCGCTAACCGAAGTCTTTCATCTTCTTCCTCCTCAGACTCCGGTAACAGTTGGTTTTCTTTTGCGAGAACTTCATCGGTCACATCCTCAACATCAGTTGGACCTTCCATCTTCCCCTTCCCCTTCGTCTTCACAGCCGGCAATTGTATTCTAATTACGCCCTCACGACTCTTCTTCGCAGCCGCTTCTTTCTTCTTCAAATCTGCCGCTGCCTTCTCTTCCTTCTTCTTTAAATCAGCTGCTGCTTTCTCTTCTTTCTTCTTAAGAGCGATCTCCTTCCTTTTAGCAGCAGCTTCAGACTTCTTCTTAGCATCCTCAGCCTTCTTTTTCAAAAATTCCTCGTTTTCTTTTTCTGTTGGGTGCCTCCTGGTTCCGCGTCGTAATTCTTGCTTCGCAGGCGAAACAGTTACGAAATCAAGTTCACTACCAAACCCCAAATTCTTTTTCGCCACAGGCGTACCCTTAGAAATTTGTTCTTTCGCCTTCAATTTTGACCCCACAGCTTCCTTCTGTTTTGGAAAAAACTGCTGCGGAGTTCGGCTTTCGGCCTTAGCAAGCTCCTCAGGCGATGTCGTTTTAGCCCACGCAACATTGTCAGGGGTCTCAGATACCGTATTAGGTACCGTTCGACTATTATCTGACTTTTGCCCTGCTCGCGTTTTTGGACTGGGAACATAGTTTTGGGCACTTTCGGATAAACCCAAAACTTTCAGACGCTCATCCACTGCATCTCTGACTCTGTCAGCAATATTCTTCTCCATATCTTTGATTCTATCAGCAAAATTCTTCTCCATATCTTCCAACTTGGAATCGTAGACGGAAAACTGCCTCTCAAAAATAGAGTCATATCTATCAAATTTAGTGGAAATTTTCTCCAGTGTAGCGATTATGGTATTCATAACCGCCGCGTCCTCGCTAGCACCCGCTGCCTTCTCTTCCTTCTTCTTTGAATCAGCAGCTTCATCCTCCTCAGCAGCTTTCTTCTGCTTCTTTCTGGGTCGCTCAGAGTCGGAGTTAAAAGGAACTAAAGCCAACTTTGTTTTTTTCTTCTTCTCCTTCTCCTTCTCCTTCTCCTTACTCTGAACATCCCAATAATCACCTACTACATACCTACCAGAATGTAGGTCTCTTATCAGGTTACTCAGATGTGGGTCATCGTCTTCACCCGGCCACTGAGGAAACATCTCCTCTATAGACTCCTTGAAAACCATATGCCTAACACGCACCTACAAGGGTAACTCATAACTCAGCCATTGAATAATCATAACTCAGCCATAAAAGAATAACTCAGCCATCAAATAAAGAATAACTCAGCCATCACACAAACAAATCATAACTCAGCCATCAAACAAATCATAACTCAGCCATCAAATAAAGAATAACTCAGCCGTAAAATGAAGAATAACTCAGCCATCAAATAAAAAATAACTCAGCCATCACACAAACAAATCATAACTCAGCCATAAAAAAAATCATAACTCAGCCGTGAAATAAAGAATAACTCAGCCATCAAATAAATAATAAATCAGCCTAAAACTTACATGACCATGGTCTTCAATCTCCTTTTTCACGACTGTATCAAAACTTGCTCGTGTGCGCGTTGCTTCATATCGAAGAAGCGGAATTTCTTCCGCATGGATTATTCTGCTAAAACGCTCACGAAAGCAAGTGATAGATTCATATGCCCAGGCCAATAAAGCGTAAACCATGCCGCTGATGGAGTATGTCCTTCCTACTGGATTCAAAGACTGAATACTACCAACCAGCGCTTCAAATGCAGCCCGACCCCATGGGTAAGTCATCATGGCTTCATCATCGAATACCCTTTTTGCCGTTTCAAAAGGTATCCTAGAATTATGATGCCCGGAATAAATTCCCATGGCTAGAAGAACTAACAGCCCTAACCATTTACGCTTTTCAAAACTCCAGGACCTACAACCTGTTATTGCTGCCCTCAGTTCGTCAGGCTTGGGTCCAAGGCCATGCGGCACATTCAACTCGTCCCAAAACTCTCTGTATTGGTCAGGTTCATTTCTACTTTCTGTTGGCACTGGGTCTGTGTTTAACCCAGTGATCTCACCAAACTCGAGTAAGCTGAACCTGATAGGTTGATCACCAACCACGCTCCATATCTCCTTCTTCTCTACTTTCAGCTGTCGACATAGTAGATAGTGTACAGTCCTACCAGACCACACATATTTTCCATCGACTAGCTTAGCAATTATTCCAACTGGAAACTTCTTCAGTTCTTCCCACACCTCAAGCCCTAATTGTGTTCTAATCAAACCAAAATCTCCCATATAGGAATTGTGGTTAAGCTCTCTATTTTCTAGATTAGCGGAGCGGATTGATCTTCTTGGGTATTCAGGTGTTTGAAGTTCCATCTCAGTTGCTTGATGTTCCATCTCTGATGACAAAAGACTTAAATAAATCAGCCGCAATAGAAAACTAACTCAGCCAAAACATAATATATAACTCAGCCACAACATAATTTATAACTCAGCCGCAATAGTAAACTAACTCAGCCGTGTCGCGGCGTTTCGTCTTTCTATACCATAACTCAGCCACAACATAATTTATAACTCAGCCGCAATAGTAAACTAACTCAGCCGTGTCGCGGCGTTTCGTCTTTCTATACCATAACTCAGCCACAACATAATTTATAACTCAGCCGCAATAGTAAACTAACTCAGCCGTGTCGCGGCGTTTCGTCTTTCTATACCATAACTCAGCCACAACATAAGTTATAACTCAGCCGCAAAAAACCCTAACTCAGCCACAATTTATAACTCAACCACAACATAATTAATAACTCAGCCGCTAAAACCCCAATTCACCCATAATATAATTGATAACTCAGCCGCAAAAAAACCCTAACTCAGCCACAACACTATTAATAACTCAGTCGCAGTAAAAAAAAACTTAGCAACAACCTACCGGATAAGAAGATTATAGGCGAATGCGGAGAAGACGATTACGAGGGAAGTCGATTTCGATTGTGTAGAAGACGATCACGAGAAAAGAAACAATGTCGATTTCGAATGAACAGTTGAGAAAGTTTGCGTTCTTTTTTTCCTTTGAGAGGATAATAACTTAAACGTTTTTACTTTTGAAACTTGACTCTTTTCTGATCACGGTTATTTCTTAATGATGTGGATTTATTTTTGATTATTTTAATTAAAAATAATCTCAATTAAGAAAAATTAATCAAGGGTGTTTATCGTAATTAACCAGGGGTGTGAAAATATTTGAGTCATTTTTGAAAGATATATGGTATTCTAGTCATATTCGCATAGTTTCATGGGATTTGAGTCATTTTTTCTAAACTTATTTTTAAAAATGTTTCCTACTTGTTTAGGAAAGTGTTTAGGAATGCCTTCCTAAACAAGTGAAAATCCTTCCTAAATTTTTTTTTAGATAGAAAATTGTTTCGGAAGACATTTATAATATGTGAAAATACTTCATAAACTTATTTTTATTAATGTTTTCTACTAGTATTCTTTAAATAAGAATTTAAAGACTATCTTTGGGTATCAAAAAATTATAAACCAAAATTTCAAAATTCCCATGGTTTATTAAAAAAAAAACACTATTGGTATGAATTTGAAAGCTGAAACTATAATGATAATCAAACTGTAATTATGTGTTTGACGTACAAATTATAGATTCACTTGCTTCCATTACGGTTTGAGCTTGTTAGAATCACAAAAACTGTTGAAACAATGATACTTAAATAGCATTGTCGTGACCAACAAAAACAAAAAATAGCATTGTAAATAAATTTATTATAACTTAATTTAATTCTAACAATTTTATTTGTTTAGATATCCGTTAGAAATTCTATGCATAATTTCTTGTCTATGACATCAGTGATCTTGATGGACCAACTGAAATGATATAAAACGAACTAGCTAGCATCTAATCGATTAATCACTTAGAAAAAGACTCGTTATCTTCAAAATTTTAAAAGTCCAATGATTCACCACTAACATTAAAAAAAAAAATTGTATAAAATAGTATTCTCACTTTTTCCCGAAGCATTGTGACTGGCTGTATCTATTTAATTATTATTCATTTATCGTGTTATATGGTTTCACCTCGTAACTTTCTGGAAAGGATAACATGATTGGACATCGCATTTTATTTTATTAATATTTTTCTCACAATAAAGTCACTTTACTATTATCATCATCATTACGATTACAGCGCAGTATTTTAACTTTTTCCTTTTCCTAATCATTATTTTATTTGTCTTAATAATTAAAATAATATAGATGTGCCCACTATGTCGACACCTAGAAAAAAACACAGTAGATAAAAACTTCGATTTGATTGAAATAGTTTTTTTTTTTTTTTGTATTTTGTCGCTGATTTAAATTGTTTATAACCTGAAGTACTGTTTCCAATTTATTCCAAAGGACAAATAAAACGAGAATTCATACAAATATCCCAAAACATTAATTAAAATAGGAAAAAACTACCTGCTTACATTGTAGAAACTTTTTTGTTCTGAAAATATAAACCGATTGCTTTTCGACATATCTGCTTTGATTAGTAACCAGTTTATTAAGTTAACAGCCACTTTATAATTTGTAACGTTTTAAATTATACCAATCACAAAAGATTTACCAAAAATATTACACTCAATTTTATTTGTACTATCTTGTACAAATTTGTACCGTCTTTGGTTACCAATCGAACATATATAAACCATATATAAATTTTTATTTAGATTGTACATAATTAGGATTTTTCAGTTCTGATCTAATTTTTATCTTCTGAATTTAGTTATTTTATACAATATGGTACTATATGCAAAATGACACCTAGAATAATATTGCCCAGAACTTTTAATTTTTTCAGTTACATTCCTTAAAACTACGTCGACTAGATGTAACAAAACAAAAAATCATAAATTAAAATGCGTAGATGTGGATAGACACAAAAACCTTAAATAAATAAATAAAGAAGTTTTATTTTAGCAAAACACTTTTAACTAAGCAAAGTGGGACATACAAAAGTTCAACGTTCAACGAATCTCGTGAAACACACAAACACAAAACACCACTCGCAAGTATATCTCACGCGCCAAAAGAGACGAGCAAAAATATCGGTGTCGCGCGTGGGAGGACATGGGGGAAGAAAACGAAAGGACTTAAGAACCTGAAAATCCAGCTGGCGAGAGATAAGCGCGTATATGGGTCCTACATTCACGTGTCATCCATCTAAGCTAAGTAACACCCACGTGTAATGAGAATGATCTGTTACGACACGTGTCTTGATCGTAGAGACTATTGCTTTTGTCCCTCTCTGTGGAACTGGGGAAGGGGAGAAAGAGAACCAACCCTACCCGAGTCACGACAAAAACTTGAACCAAAGTTTATGGTATGAAAATTGATATTTTTTTTGTCGCGAAAAATTGATATTTTGAGAGTAGCAAATCTCTCGACGGTTCTGGTTCCCCGCGCCGCTCACACCGACCAATCTCGTAAGTTTCCAAACTGTCGAGGCTTTTTATAGTATTTCGTTACGCACTATATCATTTTATTTTAATAGGTTGGGCGTCAAATTTACTTATAAAATTAATCTGTTATCAAAAAAAAATAGTTTACATTGGTACAAATGAAAATTTATGAATAGTTGATAAAATGATTTGTTGAGAAAAAAATTAATAAGATGATTTTATTTGTAAACGGATTAATACCTGTCGTCCGTTGCAACAAACCAAAAACCAAAACTTTTGTATTGTTGATAACACACAAAACAAAATTTCTGTGTCATAGAGATAAATTATGAGAAATTTCAAAAATATGTATTTTTACAAATGTGCACACAAAAAATAGCATTTTTATAATTATCTCATAAATATTTCTGTAAATATGTTAAATTAGTTATGCCATTATTTTAGATTTGGATATACTTATTTAAAAGAGCGTTTTCTTCCGTGAATGTACTACAAGACAAAATAAAATCCATACAAACTTAAAAAAACAGGATATCAAATTAGATCACGTATACTTAGTCATTTTTATAATTCCTTATAAATTAATAATTATGTATAATTATGCATATATAAGTATAACTATGATAATGTACTAAAATATAGTTTCAGTGATTTTTTATTTTATTTATTACATCAAAAAAATTTTATGATTGTTTTATCGGTATCCAAAAGTTGTGAAAAATTATAGACACGATAATTGATTCTTTATGCATAACTCTTTTATATCGTAATATATATCGTTTTTGATTTTATTATCGACACTAAAAATAATAACTATGTTTTTTAAAAAAATTTTGTATTTAATAATATGTATCATTTTTATATGGATAGTATATTATAATGTTAACATTCATTCTGATAAGTAAAAATATAAATCATAATCTCAAGTTAATGCATATTATTTTTATAAATAGATTTAATTAAATTCTTTAATATAATATCGTTAGAATTTTTTAAAATAATTATTCCTTAAAATATACTTATATTTATGTATAAATAAATAATTATTAATTTATTAATTAATTATTATTTTTTAAATTAATAAAATTTTGATATTCCAATATTATTAATTTATAGAGATTTTAATGTACGTACTTTTCCGATACCAAAAAAAACAAAAACGAAAGTGGTAAGAATATGCCAAACACGCCACATGTAATATTCCTTCACGAAAGCTAACTCTTCGCGTTCGTGGCATTTTCCCGTAAATACATCCAAATTAATAAGGGTATTTCCGTCATTTTAAAAATCTGACGGAAACTGGAAGTTAAACAGAGAAGAGAGAGAGAGAGGGTCCCTTATCCATTTTATCCAGTAACCCCAAAACCTCTTATAAAAAGCAAAGACTGCCTCAAGACTAATTCTTCTCATAACCAAATAACAATAAATTTCAAATTTATAAAAAAAAAAACCCAAAAACAAATTTTAAATTCTTAAAATCTCTCTTCTTCTTCTTCTTCAATGGCGACGGGGAAAAGCTACTACGCAAGGCCAAGCTACAGATTTCTCGGCACCGATCAGTCATACTTCGCCGCAACAGATTCCGGACTCGAATTCGACGAATCCGATCTCTACGCTTCATCCGGTGGTTCGATCCACTCAGATTCGCCGGATTTTCGTCGCAAAATCTCTGCATCGACCCGATCCGGTAAAAAACCGTCGAATCGGCCCTCCTCGTGCGCCGTTTCATCAGCCGTAGCAGCGTCGTCGCTTCCGGTGAACGTCCCCGACTGGTCGAAGATTCTCCGTGAGGAACACCGAGATAATCGTCGGAGAAGCATCGAGGTTGACGACGACGGAGATTACGAAGACGGTGGCGATTGGTTGGATGCGAGCGGAGGAAGAGTACCGCCGCATGAGTTTCTGGCGAGGACGAGAATGGCTTCCTTCTCGGTTCACGAAGGAGTTGGGAGGACATTGAAAGGAAGAGATCTGAGTAGGGTCAGAAATGCAATTTTTGAGAAAATTGGGTTCCAGGATTAAATATTTGGAGAATTTTTAGAGGTCCCAATTTTATATTTTTGGCGTACTTCAATCATTTTCTCTCTTGTTTTTAAGTAAACTACTATCAGAGAGAGAGAGCATAGGTTATTTCTAGAAATGCCCTCGATTTTATCGTCTATTACGAAATCTTACCCATGTAATTTTTTGTTTTTGAGATTTTATCACATTATTCGTATTAATGAGTAATAGGTAATGTTTTTGGAAAGAAAAACAAAAACTATCATCGTTTATTTTCATTATAATTCAGCAGTTCACTTATTAAACTGTAAAAATCAGATATTTGGAAATTTCATTGTTGCAAGTAAATTCAGGGGTGGCTGTTGAATAAAAGTAGTTTCAGGGTGTAAAATGGATAAAATGAAAAAGTGAGGGGGCAAAAGAAAAAGTTTCAATTATTGGTGGGATCTTGTGTGTTTGATGTGGTGGGTGGGTAAAGAAAAGAAAAAGCAGAGGCTATAAATCCATGAAAGTAACATTAGTTGCTTGAGAACTATTCTCTTAATTCTTTATAATTTTATAATTATAAAATATAGTCTAATATTTTTTCCGTTTTCAAATAAATTATTTTAGAAATTTTTTATGTTTTAAAATATAAATTATTTTGATAATCTTATATATTATTTAATTTTAATGATTATTATGTGATAGTATTTTACATTATTTTTTTATTGATTAAATTATTTTTATTATATATATAAAATAATATTTTTTAGAAAAATTAGTTTTTTGTGGAAACCTCTCGTTCGGTTAAGGGTTCATTAATGATTTTACACCAGAAAATATGGGTTTCGAACCTCAGAATATGCGATTTATTAAATATTGATGCAGATTAATAGAGGTAGGTTTGCAGGAGATTTTCAGCGTGGGACAAGATATAATCGTTTGGCGTGGATTAGATTTGTCCGTTATAGAATCGATGATGTAACATTTTTCATAAATTTGTAAATCGAATAATAATATATCCAGACGTCTAAAAACAAAAAAGTAGTTTTTTAATATTTATACTTTTAGCCAAATAACTTATATTTTGAAACGGAGTGAATATAGATCGATGATTCGTATTATCTTTAAGATAAATCAAATTTGTTCTTTCATACTTAATTATTGAAATCAGCAAACGATTACGTGAATGGTTTTCGTGTTAAGGGTTTTGTACGGGACATGTAAATCATGTGTGTTTCGAGGATTACGCTTTTTTCCCAATGTAGAATTTTGTCATTATCCAAACACATTTGCTGAAAAAGAAAAAATAAATAAATTTGGAAGTCTTCTTCCATCTTCTTTGTCCCAATAATCTCTAGAATTTACGGTAAATACGTTTCTAATTGTAGCTACGATCTACATACTGATATATTATCATCTTATCCGAGTAAAACAATCATCTTATCCTGTCTAAGAATCGTAATTATCTTCAACTTAAATTTGACATAGATTCTTTTAACAGAAAGAGAGAAATCATGAATTAGATGTATAACAAATAGCAATGAATAATTGGAATATAAATGTGAAATAGGATTGTAATTTGTAGTTCCGGCAAAAGGTCATTGTAAATGATTAATGAGGTTCTCAAGTTGTGTCGTTCTCTGATCAAACGCCAACCGTTGTGGCCCGAATGTGGACCTTGTCCAATATGGAAATGTTCGAGATGAAGTTTTGGGTCTACCGGATGATTAATAATTGTGGGGTTTATTCGTTCAAAAATGTTGTTTTCGATGAATTTTGGTGAGCACATATATGTAGCTTGACCGTTGGGAAAGTCGATTTTTCGTTTTTGGCTGCTGAAAAATATTCTTATAATGACAACATAGTCAAGATAGTCTTGAAAAAGCGAAACGAAAATTACTTTTTTAAAATATGTTTTGACACTCGAATAAAAGTAAAGTGTTTGGTTGGAGAGCCGAGATAACAGAGAGAAAAATCATTTATTTTTAGACCTAATTAAGAAGGGACACGTCGATCCATTAATCCGGCCGAGAAAGAGAGGCTCAATTCCTCGAGATGGCTAAAGAGCATTATTTCGAGGGGACGTGATGGATTCTATCGAGATTAATATATATAAGAGCCATTATCTCGAGGGGTGTGTGGAAAAAAAAACACATCAGAAAGATGAGAAGAGACAGACTAATATACAAGAGGATTGGGCCTCTCCACTCATTGTCAATTGGTTTTGAGTTGGAAACCCATAAAATTTAATATTTGGTGTTCAGATTAATTTAAGAAAATGGTTTATGAAGCACAAGTGATCCTTCTAAAAACAGTTGAATATCTTCGAAAAATGGATATGGTTGGACAAACTGGATCATAAACGAAATTTTTTTGTTAGGGTGATAGATAGAAAGTCAATCACTGATGCTAAAATGGAATACCTTTTAGTGTGAAAGGTGAAGTTCACACATCCCCTTCCTCACTAAAGCAATTGTGAAGTGTGTATAGGAAAAACACCCTTGCACATTATATATGAAGTCTCCAGAGTTCCATTCAGGTGTGTAGATAGTCTAATATCTTCGACGAACTATGTTATTTTAAGCACGAACATGAACACATGTGTATGTGTGCATGAAAGCTCCATCTCTGTAATAACCAAAACAATCTCTCTTCATCGATTCAAAAGTTGGTCTTGACTTTATGGTATGTTTCTGGTAAAGGTATATTACTATTCAAAAACTTATGTTGTCTTCTAATCAATGATAAATTTAGGGTAAATAGTTTTTAAGTTTTGTTCTATCTCCTTTGAATTTCTTTCGTGTGCTTTTATTATCACTTTATACTTGTGAAATTGTTCTCTATATATTAGAAGTTATGACAAGCATCATACATACAGTAAATCTACGACAATTATACAAGAGAAACGAAATTAATTTGGTTTGCTCTTTGCTGTTTTCTTACAACATGAGACATCTTGCGGAAAAACTCTCTTGGATAGTACAAGTTACGATTTAAAAAATGCTATATGGATTAATACAATTCAAAGTATAATTAATCTGTCTTGATTTGTGAATGACATCTCCTGACTTATTATAAACTAGAAATAAGTCTACCGATCACAAAATTAACTATACAACTACGAGAAATAAGTCTACCACATATTATAAATTTACCACTACTATAAATAAGTCTACCATTGCACGAACCATCAATAAGTCTACCAACCACTTCATAAATCTACTAATCGCAAATAAATATACCATCACATGAACAGTAGACTTATTCGCTGCCTTATTAATTTTAAATATTGATATAAACCTACATTTATATAAAAATAAATTATATATTTGATTAAGTTTAAATACAAACCGAAACCATAGTAGATCATTTTAATAGTTTTTTTATTCTTTTTTATCTATTATTCTTAAATTTAAACTTAAATATAGCAAAAAAACTACAAAATCAAAACAAAATCTAAAATTGAACACTATACCACTATTAAGATTTTACTCGCGAGGGTAGGTTTCAGTCGTACCTTGCTCTCGGAGGTCCTGCATGGCTACACGAAAGAATTTGATGTGATGCTTCTTTTTCTTAACATCTTTTTGGCTCTTGTCATTGAGTATTTGATGTTTTTGCTCTGTTTTGGTTTTGTTCCATCAACACTATGTCATTTTATTTAATATTATTCAGACATTTAAAACAAAAAAAAAACTCTTAATGTTTTTATTACTCTCAAATGAAGTACAATTTAAATGAAATATATTTTTTTATTGTAATTTTGTATTTACAACAATAAAATACTCAAATATACTTATTTTTCGTTTTTATTTAATTTAAATTTTTAGTAGTCATAAGTAACAATAAATATACGTAGACATGAATTAATTGTACATTTAAAATAAAAATTATTGTTAAAAAAATATTTTGCTTAGATGGATACTTTAAATAGAGAAAAAACTCTCTAATTATATAATAGATTTTAAAACCCACCAAGTTAGATGAACAGTCTACATCTGTTATAGTCATCAACCATCATCATGTCGTCTTTTTAATACTGAAGATGAAATATTAATTTGAAAATTAAGCATATATTAGCAGTATTTAGAAAATCTTCGAAAACACTAAAGTAAAAACTCTTATGTGTCAACCAATAACTAATTTAAGGGACATATGAATTAAATCAACCAAAACATTTTTTATTTTTTTTTTGTTAAAGAACCAAAACATTCTATTAATTATTTATGTCATGATGAAGATCTCTAAATATCATATGTGCCAATCAAAAAGAAATTTAAGGGACACATCAACTAAATTAACCAATCCAAATATTCTGACTATATATGTCATGATTAATATCTCTACATATTTTTATTATTATTTTTTAACAAAAATTCACAAATACATATATCACAAATTTTAAATACAACTAAATTGTAATATTTTAATATTTTATATAACATTATATATCCTATATATATTAACTTAACAGACATTTACAAAAAAAAATAGCTGATAAGTCAATCAAAATGTAAATTGAAAAAAATCTCAATAAGTTATTAAAACAAACTAGCGTGACATATTAAAAAAATACAAAATCTAATAAATATAACTCTTTCAATAGTCATAAAATAAAATAAGATGCAAACTGACTCAATGACATCTTAGATTAAAAATATTGGTTCGGTTATTGAAAATCGACTCAATTAATTATCGACATTCACTAAACTTAAAATGCATATTGATTATTTAATTCAATTTTTGGTTAAAGTACATGTAAATGGTTTTGAGTTAGTAGTACCACGACTAACTAAAAAAATTGAAAAGATATAACTATATAAAATAATTTTTAAAACTATCGTTTCGAATCATAGATATCCAGAAATATTAGATAAATAGTTGTTATATTTGAGTTATGTAGTTCCAAACTAATATAAATAATTTTGGTACTACGACTTGTGTCTAATCAATATGCATTTTTGAGTTAGTAGTACTACAACTACGATTAGACACAAGTCGTAGTAACAAAATTATTTACATTAGTTTGAAACTAAATAAGTCAAATATAACAACTATTTATCTAATATTTTTGGATATCTATGATTTGAAACGATAGTTTTAAAAATGATTTATATAGTTATATCTTTTCAATATTTTTTATATATTAACATACAATTTATTATATAAGTAAAAGTTATAATTGAAATTTATAATCATATACTTGATGCGGGTCAAGATCTAGTCCACTTGTAATGGAAGAGATGGAGATCTAATAGTCAAAATTTGGGATTCTTATTATGTTAATTAACTAGATTAAGATCCGCATTAATACGTGGATAAATACATTAAAAATTACTAAAAAAATATTTAAATTCTAATTAGTAGTCCGTTGAATATTAAAATACTATTTAACATGGATCTTAAAACCAGTAGAGATCAATTTATATCATATTTCTCATGTCTAATCCATATCATGCAGATAAAAAAAATATATAATCCGAATTTAAATCATATTCTTTTTTTTTTGTCAACCAAACTTTAATTAAAATATTCCACCGTGATTGGTAATCCAATTTGGCGGAAAAATATTTACAAAAGAAAAAACTATAAATCTAGAACGTGCAGAATGTACCAAACAGTCCGCCTTTGAATTAAAAGTACAGGAAATTAAAGAGATTGAAAAATGAGAAAAACGGTTGTGTATCTCCCAGAATTTTACCGAGAAGATAGAAAAAGCCGGCCACTTCTCCGGATTACGAACGATATCCACCAAACCAGAACAGTTTGTTTCAAAAGCATAACACTCCAAACCTCTCTCCACTATATAAGACATTGCCCAAATTGGAGTTTCCATCTCCGAATATATGGGAGATCTCTGGTGTGTGAGACCTTTCGCGCCGAAAAAGATAATTTAAATCATATTCTTAATAACAAAGAAATATATATATATTTATCAATTATGAATATTTATGAATTATGGGATAGAAACATAAAAACAGTTAAAATACAATATAGTTAAATTAGAAAAGAGTAAATTTTATGTTAGTAACCTCATAAAAACTGTTTTGACAAAAAAAAAACACCTCCTAAAAATTGTAAATAATATTGTGAACCATCACATAAGTACATGATTGATAATTGTATTTCATTGATATCATCGTTTTATTTTTCATAGAGATTTATACTCGCCAAATCTTATACTATTAACTTAATAGTAAATATAGTATTTTAACTTATATAGATTTTCAATATATACACTTGGAGAGTACCAATGGTGGTGTCATTGGTCGAAAATTTTATTTTTTTTGTGATATTCTATAATTTTATAATGATAAAATAGGTATGCTTATAATTTTTTTTACTTATTATATTTTGCATTGTTGTCTATATTTTTATAGTTTTAAATTTAGATATCTATAACATTTCTAACATTTCTTCCAATTTATATACCTTTTTGTTTTCTCATTATCTTTTTTTAATTATTTTAATTGACATTTTTTATTCTGTATGTATTACTTTTTTTTATGGCTTATGTCCCGTCTATATTTCATCTTAAATTATGTTTTTAATTAGTATGGATTATTAGAAGTTTTGGCTTTTTATTATTTGATTAGTAACTTGAAATTTACTTTCTATTTTAAATTTTATTTTTCTTAATTAATTTCAAATTTTAACACATGTCATCATCTGATCAATATTAGATACATGTCGCGATTTGGTGAATTATAATTTTGCTTAAGTGTCAAACTTGTATAAAAATGCATTACAGTAAATACTTTTGATTTTAAAATTTATAACTACTATAATTTGACAAATATAATTAGATTGTAAACTACGACTCGCAGAAAAGTTTAATATTTATTTTATTATTAAATCATCAATTTATTATATTTATCTCATACTAAAATTGTTTCATACACATTATTATATTAGAAAAATGAGAAATTAATAGAAAAAGATGACAAATGATAGAATATTTAGGTTTTCACTAATAGATAAAAGATGACAAATTAATATAAATATTTTTCTTCAAGGTTTAAAATGGTGTTCCTAAATATGTAGGAAACCTTCCTAAAAACTAAATTTAGGAAGGATTCTCAAACATTTAGGAAGGACTTCCTAAATAATCAAAAAACATGGAAATGAACAGAAAAAGATTATAGAATATTTAGGTTTTCACTACAAATAACATATACATTGTTGTTTCTTTAAGGTTTAGGAAGGCGTTCCTAAATAAGTAGGAAACTTTCCTAAAACCTAAATTTAGAAAGGATTCTCACATATTTAGGAAGGTTTTCCTAAATAATCAGGAGACATGGAAATTAATACTCCCTCTGTACTAAATTAGATGATTTTCTAGAGATTTTTTTTTGTTTCAAATTAGATAATTTTCTCATATTTCAATACAAAATTAAATGTGTTTTTATTTAATTTGACTATTTATATTCTGCAGATTGATTTTCTATTGGTTGAATTGTATTTAATAGGATGATAAATGATGTTTTAATTTGGAAAACATAAAAAATTAAAGTTTTCTTAATTTGTGTGATAAAATCTTAAAAATCATCTACTGTTATACAGAGGAAGTAGAAAAAGAAGACAAATGATAGAATATTTAGGTTTACACTAATTGAAAAGATGACAAATTAATATAAATTTTTGTTTCTTTAAGGTTTAGGAAGGAATTCCCAAATATGTAGAAAAACTTTTTAAAAAGTAAATTTAGGAAGGATTATCACATATTTAGAAAGGCGCTCCTAAATATGTGGGAAGACGTTTCTAAATATGTAGGAAACCTTACTAAAAAATAAATTTAAGAAGGATACTCACATATTTGGGAAGGTCTTCCTAAATAATCAAGAAACATAGAAATTAATAGAAAAAAATGACAAATGATAGAATAATTAGTCTGGTAACTGCTTTATGATGTTGGCGAGATGATCAGATAGAGATGCATCTTGATGAGCTACATTTCGTCTTTTTATAACACTGAAAAATCCTATCGCAACATGTTTTTACTCTTCTGTAAGACTATTGAGCCTTACTACGGATTTCAGAAGCAAATATCTTACTACGGATTATCACAATCTGTGAGTAAATGGAAAACAAACATCAAACATATGTTAGTGGGTATCGTTTTATCCATATCGGGAGGATATAAATTGGCACCAGGTGGCTTAGTCACACGAAAGGCTGTTCTATATTCAAGACCCTTCCAGCCAACAATGGGGTTTGTTGCTTCAGGAACCAACTTTACAGCTGAATCCGCCGTGGTCAAGAATGCTTCATTTTCATCAAGAGACGACCTGCAATGTATAACGAAACATTAATCTCTTGGGCTAACAAAACATTAATCTCTTGGGCTGATCTCTCCTTATCGTCATGAGGTTTAACACACCATATACAATATCTTAATGATTTCCAACATCTTTTGCTAACTTTTAGTAACAAACACATTTTTAAATTCTACACCAAGAGCTTATATATTAGAACAAAGCCAGTTTGATGATACTCACCATGGAGTTTTGTTGATCAAGCAGTAATCCCGTTTGAGTTTATCGAGTTTTAATTCATTAGCATGATCATTCAGCCAATCCCTTAGAGCTGGATTGTTGTACCAAACCTCATAAAAGAATATATATCTAAATGAGTTTAAAATCAATCTTAAAATTCCATGTTCACGACCAAAAAACAAAAACAAATGTGGACTACAAATCTACACAACCTAGTCATAAAATACATCGTCCATAACTTTTGCATCCTTCACAATTAGACCCAGCGCTTTCTGATTTGCCTTAGAAAGTTCTATCAACTGTATAATCAAGAAAGATATCTCAGAATGCAAATTTATTTCATCGAATGAAATGGAACTCTGAGTGGTATGGTAAATCAGAGACAAAATCACAGTATTATAGATGATAAATTTATATCTTTGCTTCGAGGGTAACGGAAGAATATCTCTGGAGTTGATTCTGGAGAGACAAACTACATGCCTCAGTGTTTACTTGGCATTCTTCAACAAACTCAGAACAAACACTCTTTTGTAAGCTAAGAACTTTCCATATACCTAAACATTTTTGTTATCCAATTTAGCACTCCAACAATGATCATTTTAATACGTCAAATTTTAAAACTATACTTATTTATCCCCTTTGACTTAATGGAAGATAACATCCGTTATCCTTTTTTTTAATACTATAATTTTAATATTTTAGCAAAAAAGTATTAATGAATTTTAAAAGATCGAGGAACCCGAAAAAGAGAAAAAATTCCAAAAGGTTTATATTTTTGTAAAAAATATTATAATTTCAAAAAATATAGATATTTTTGAAACATACTAATTAAATTTTAGATAATTTAATCCGATATTTTTTTCACAACCTAGGTCAATATACAGATTCTTGAAAAGGTTCTCTTCAAAGTCAAGATACTTGCTAAATTCCCAAAAATTAGGTTTATGCACTAAGCAGATTAAAGTCCATAAATTCTATTATCGTGAATGAACTTTTAGTAACTTGACGCATTTATGTATTCATACCGAATGAAAACTTGGTAGTTTTATACGGAAGTCGCTGATATCATTCCCAAAGCGTTTGGGAGAAAAAAAAGAGGAAATTTAATTAATATGTTTAATTTTTAGGTTGAACACGATAATTTTTAGAAGAATTGCAGATATATCATTACAACGAAAAGACTCAAACCGTTTCCAGATCAAGATCAGGAAGTAGCATTCTTAGTCGTATAAAGAAATAAAAGATTTGTATAGTCGTCGTGTATGAATGGTGATACTACAGTAATTCACAATTTTCTTTGTTGCATGATTAAATCTTCTTTTTTTTTTTAAACTTAGCCTGATTAAATCTTGATGGTTAATAATATTGTAGTATTTATTAGATTTAACAAACAGATATTGATGATCGATGTTAGTTGTTTGAGTCAATGTCATTGTACGTAACGTTAATAATTGGATGAGAGAATGAGAAACCAATCACTATTTCTTCTCCGTATTTGGTTTTAATTCACTCTAAACTGAAGAGCTCAATATATATATCCTTCAGAGTTGTAGGTTATAGAAGGGTTTTTAATAAAAAAATCCCTTCAACTACCGCCGGATCTTGAAAAATACCTTCATCTATTTTTTTAGTAAAAAAACTCTTCAACTATATTTCGTTAGTGAAATCAACCCTCCGTCTACAAATGTTTAATCCCAATAAAAATTGTTGTCTTTGGTTACAAAAACAACAAAACGTCTTAAATATTGACCAAAACATCAAGTTGTGTACATGAAAAAACAACAGAAGTGCGCAAAGAAGAAATTAGTTACAACTTGTTTTTAAAATCGCTTTGATTGGAGATTATATGCTTCAATAAACAGTAGATCTATAGTTGAGGGAATTTTTCATGATCCGAAAATAGTTTAGGAATTTTTTTATTAAAACCCCGTTATAAAACTCTTCTCAGTAAAAAAAAAAAAAAAAAACTCTTCTCTATATGATCATGACGTAGGAATGCGTTTGGAGAAAAGATATAAATTAAAGGACGTTATTAAATAAGGTACTATTTATCATATCTTAAACATGTTAAGAAGATGCAAGATAAGATCTTTAATTGACCTAGAAAGCAAAAGATTACAAAAGCATCAATACAAACTAGGGAATAGTAATATCAGCTTAGAAAGCCGTCTTTTATTCACTTAAGCTAAACCATTTCACTTCATGCATAAGATGACATAAGCTCCCACTTCAGTTCACGCTGCAACAACACAAACAATCAAGAATATATGTTACAACATTACAAAAATTTAGCTAGAAAACAAAATTTGACTATGGTGAATTAGAACAAGTAATTAGCCAAGTAAAAAAAAAAATAAGGTGAGGACAAGCTTTACACTCGTAAAAGAAACTCTTACTTGTCGCAGTTTGTGTTCATGGAGATGGGATATGGAATACTAACACCACACTTTCCGGGAAGGCTAGAGGCTAGACTTGGGTTGAGACTAGAAATTCCCTTTGCAGCGGATTGTAGGCATTTGCACGCTTGTTGGCGGTCCGGTGTGGTTTGAGCCATACTGTTTAACTTTGTGACTCCTTCACAACATGGACCCGGTACCGCCCCGCCGTTCGCTAGGTAGTTGGCACATGGAGCCAAGCTACTTGCCACTGTGCCACATGAGATTGCTGCATTTACTGATGTAACTATGCACACCGTCAAAACAAGGCATGTGAAAAACCTGAGAGCCAAAGCTATTGTTGTTTGGATTTATTTTTGGGTGATAAATAAGTTTGGTGATTTAGTTGAATTTGGTTTTCTAAGCTTGTGTGTTTGTTGTTGGATGTGAGAAAAGTGGGGAAGGTGATGATGGATTTAAATAGGGATTTTAGATGGGAAAATGATGATTAGGTAGGGTTTGTTAGTAGTTGGATTTGCATTTACTTCATTCGTTGCTTCTAGTTTCATCTACTAACGAGTTTTTTTTTTCTTTCTTTAAACAATAGTATCACCATTGTATGTACGTGTATGTTAAAGGGATTACAAATATATCATGTTAGCATTTTAAGAAATTTTTAGTCTATTAACAATTTGGTTATTTTAAGATATACTCCAAGATAGTGTTTCATCTACCAAGATAGTGTTTTGAGCGATGTTACAAAGTAACAAGATTTAGTACTAGTATTACATTTTGTATGTGAATAGTAATATTATCGCTTTGTGTTGACAATATTAAAAAGAAGATTCTTTCGTAAAATAGTAAAAACAAATTGGAATTAAATTCGTAAATTAGTATCTTCATTACATAATTAAAAGTTGTTTTTATATTGGTTTCATTTATAATTAATAAGTACATTAATATATTTTCAGCTATTAGTCGTACTTTGTGAAGAAATACCGTCCAATTTAATGCAATGTGTAACTGAGGAACACGTGTATCCAACATCAAACACCCAGAACTCTCCCAACTAGCCCCATCAAATTCTCCAATTCCATTGGACCACCTTTTTGTTTTGATATTAATTTACTATTGGCCATTTTGATAAAGGGAAGAAGGATCTTGCACAACTATTGAAATACAAATAATAATAAAAGCTTAGCATGAATCACCCAGCGTAAAAAGTTTCTAGTTTCTATAAACTGGAAGAGTTTTTATACATGATCAATGTACGTAATTTCCGGTCATGCAGTAAATCAAGATTAGTCTACTTCCGGTCTCTTATAACATGGAGTATTAATTGCTGATGATCTAACTCATTATATATAGAATGCAATATATGTGTTTTACATGCATATTTAAATATCATTTTTTCGTATCCTTCAAAATATGTGTTTTAAAAATTTTCATTAGAAAGTTATTTTTTTTTTTAAATAAGATGGTTTTGGCAAATGACTAGGGGACGTACCCTTTTAAAAAGTTAAAACAATGCAATATCTAGATTCGAACTCTTGATATATAGTCATTCGAAAACTAAGTCTTAACTGTTGATAATATTTTTTTCGAGAGGGGGAGGGTGCTAAACTCTATTCCAGTAGCGATGAAACAACATTTTTTAACCGATTAAACCAACAACATTTGGGGTAAAATTATTTCATATTCTTTACATTTTTTCTTATTACTCCAAATCATCCATAGAAAAACATAACACGCTTATTTTTTGGTATCTTTTGAAGTACATAACTACATACGTATAATAAATTTATATACTTTAAACCCGTATATATGCAGTTTATTAAATATATAGATTTTCTAAAATATTGAAATATTTTAATTTCATTTGTTTCCCTGTCATGGAATTTTCATTTCATTTAAATATAACAATAAAATAAGTATAAAATTAGAATTTTAATCGTGAATTTGATTTTTCCATAATTTAGAAGATAATGTTATTGATTTGAGTTTTCAAAATTGTTATTAGCACGCATTCGATGATTCCGCTCCATCCACAACACAGATAATAGTTTGTCAAACCAATAGAGAAAGATAACTTGTTCTTAGGTTTTTGTTAAAGTGGTTTTGCATGATGTTCGATGATTCATCACAATTCCTTTGATAATGCACATGCATTATCTATGCAACTGATTCCTTTCCAACCTTTTTAGCTGAATCGTAATTCAATTGGATCCGCTGATTCACTCATCGGGCACATCAACACTATTATTATCTGAAACAGAGCTTCAAGTCTTCAAGAAAAGCAACATAACCTTAAACCGGAGATGCTTACACTCTGGTTTTGGGGATCAACGACAACGATCTGACCAAGACTTTGATGTCTTTATCGATCTCATTTCACACCTTCGGCTGCATCACTCTACTTGAAAATGTGTCTAAATTTATTTGATATGGTTTTGCTTTTTCTTTACTTCTATATCTTTTAAACCCAAGATTATTGGTTATGTGACTATACTGTATGATTATGAATGGTTATATGCTCTTTACCGATTAAGTCACCATCCTTTTTTGTCAACGACTAAGGAAAATTACTTTTGTTTTGTAAGAAGTGTTGGAGAAAATATATAATAGAAGAAGATTACGGTACTATTGATATCATATCTTAAACATGATTAAGATACAGCATAAGGAAAGCAAAATATTACAAAGTAACAAGAAAAACTAGGGCATGCTGAAACGAGAGCGTACATAGACGTTTTCTTTATTTATTTATGCTAAACCATAGTCTTCATCCAAACGATGATATATGAGTTTATTCCCACTTCACTTGATGCTGCAACAATACAAACAATCAAGACCATGAGTTTGGCACTAGATACAATTCTAAGCTACAAATTAATCATGTTGTTTAGATTGAATAATTAGCCAAACAAAAAAAAAATACTTACTTTTTGCAGTTAGTGTTCATGGAGATCGGATAGGGGATGCTAACACCGCACTTTCCAGGAAGACCAGAGGCTAGACTTGGGTTGAGACTAGAAACTCCTTTCGCAACGGATTGTAGGCATTGACACGCTTGTTGGCGGTCCGGTGTGGTTTGAGCCATATTGTTCAAATTTTTGACACCTGCACAACATGGAGGTGGTACTGCCCCACCTTTCGATAGGTAGTTGATACATGGAGCCAAGTTACTTGCTACTGTGCCGCATGAGATTGCTGCATCTACTGATGCAACTATGCACACCGTCAAAACAAAGAGTATGAAGAACCTTAGAGCTAAAGCCATTGTGTTTGTTTTTTTTTTGGTGATAAGTAAGTTTGGAGATTTAAGTGAGTTTTGTTTTCTTGTGGTTTGTTTTGGATGTGAGAAAAGTGTGAAGTGATGATGGATTTATATAGGGATTTGAGATGGGAAAAATAATGATTAAGTAGAATTTGTTAGTAGTTGGATTTGCATTTACTTCATTCGTTCCTTCCAGTTTCTTCTACGTATTAACGAGAAGAGTTTTGTTTCTTCAGTCCTTTTTTCATTCTTTGGTATGCAAGTATGATAGAATATACAAAGACTGAAACGTCGATGGTTGGTTATTTATTTTGGTAATGTTAAAAATTATTTATCTTTTATACTTGGTTATTTTGAAATATCATGTTTTGAACGATGTTATTAGATAATCTATAATTATATGGTTTAGCATAGTCTCATAGAAAAAAAGAAAAAAGAAAAAGAGATATCGTTTAGGAAAATAGGATTATCGTTGTACATAAATCATCATATAAAATATTCTCTCTGTTTCTAAATAATTAATCTTCAAGATTTTTCACACATATTAATAAAATATATTAAAATTTAATTATAAATACATTATTTTTTGTGCTAAACAATTTTCTATAACTTTTAACGAATAGTAATTCAATAAAATCAATTAATATATCTTAAAATTCACAATTCATCATCATTACTTAGTAAAAACTACTCCATCTAGTCCAAAATATAAGATGTTTTAAGTTTTTTATTTGTTCTAATATATGAGATATTTTACTAGTTTATATGCAGATTTAAATGTTATTTGATGATTTTGACCTTTTGAACTATGTATTCTTTTATGTGATTAGTTGAATTATATTTTAACTAATTAATAAATGTTGTTTTGTTAAAAAAAAAATCCTTTTTAATTTCTGCGCATTCAGCCAAAACATTTTATATAATGAAAAATATAAAACATCAATCTTTTAGATCAAATTTTTTTTCTAAAACATCAAATATCTAGAAACAGACAACTAGCGGTCGTACTATGTAAATTAAATGTAAAATTGCCCAATTAAATGCAGTGTGTAACTGAGGGACACGTATCCAACACTAAAATATCACAACTCTCAACTAGGCCCATCACATTAATTAACTATTGAATTTTTATGAACTACGGCCATTAGATTTAGCAAAATTGAAAATTCACATTTTGTTACATATTCAAAGATGCGATCCATCTAACCTGAAGATAGAAGGACTGATCAGTTTTGGCTAATTGGCTACATAATTTAAAGGCAATATGGAGTTTTTTTCACTTATTTCGCATTGGTCTATAAACTTCGAATGCATGATAGCAGCATGGATTTTCCGAACTCAACAAAGAAACTATATCTGTGTATCGCACTTTTTTGGTGGTCATTTTGTTAGCACTTATGGCTACATATTGTAGTTCGTTGTTAAAACATACTTCATCCGTTCCATGAAAATTGATGTTTTAGTTTTTTCACACAAATTAAGAAACAATTAGTTGTAAGGTATTAATGCATTAATTTTTAATATTAATTATTTTTTAATACATATTAACTAATAGTAATTCAAAATTTAAATACTTTTAATTAATGTTTCTTGAAGTTTGCAGAAAATATCATTTAATAATCTAAAATATCAATCTTTATGGAACAAGAAAAAAAATCAAAACATCAATCTTCATGGAACGGAAGGAGTAATATTTTTCAAAATTAAAAATAAATATTTTTGTATAACCAATAATATAAATGCGTTTGGCAACAAAGAAAATAGATTTAGCAAAAAATACTATAAAATCTGGAAACATTATTATAGTTCTACGTACCATTCAAAAAAAAAAAAAAAAAAAAAAACCTTTTAGAGCCTAGAAAAGTTTTAGGAGAATGCTACATCAATTCAATGCATATGTATCTCTTCTTTTTTGGGTCAACCAATGCATACATATCTAAAATCATAGACTATGTAAGTGAAATTGAAAATGGTAGCGATAAAAATGATAGTGTTGTAATGATAAATCATGGACCAAAATAGTCTCAAACGAAATGTGTACACCAAGCCGAATTTTTCATATGTACTCTGTCATCACTCTACATGTCATATAAACTCATAATGCATTGCTCATGATCTCATGCATGTGATGATGATTCTCCGATATGTCAATGAATGGTGTCGGATACTATCGGCCAAGAACCGTCAAGGGACATCGTACACGATTGATAAACCTCCCCACGTGTAGTGTAGGTCGTAAATGAAAGTCGCAATTTCACTACACAAACCACTGCCGACACTAATGTAGTAGTATATCACGTTATTATGTTCCTAATTGGTTTATATCAACTATGATAAATGAAACTTTAACAAAAAAAAAAAGATATATGAAATGAAATATAATTTAATACAAAAAAATTCAAATAGATAACCACTTCAAAATCTATATGATTTCTTCTACAAATTTTGGAGATTAGTATGCGTTTTGGTTTATGGGAGATCTCCTAGCTATATAAAAGAAAATCAAAATAATAATAGAGTTTTATGGTTTTTTCTAAGATATATTGAATGCATAAAAATGTAAATTATTTTTACACCAAATGAATAGCTAGAGTAAAAATACTATGTAACGTAATAAAAATGTCTAGTCTTTTTTTTTTAATATAATTAAGAGATAGAAGATAACAAAAACGTATAATTATAATATAAGAGCTGGTTTACTATTCATACATATTTGTTTTTATGTTTACCAGAGACGATTTTACTTTAATATAGTTTTTATGATGTTACATATATGATACAGTTATTTTGAAGTCGGTTCTTCTAATAAGTTCTCGTTAATATAGTAAAATATGTTAAATAAAAACTACTTGAACCAATCGAGAGTAATACTAAAATCTAGAAATATAGAATGTAAATGGTTATGCAATCAGGATAATCTCTTTAATTATTTCTTTAAAAATTTATCGATTTATTTTTATGATTTTCCAAATTGTTTGAAGAAAAAGAGAGAAAAAAAAAAATGAAAACGGCAAGTCACCAACTTCTTCACTGTCCCTCTCCGACGAATAACTACCAACTACAAACCACTTCTAAATTCTAGTAATTTAATCAACCCACTAATAAATCACTCATTTATATGCTCATTTTCTCTTTCACTAATATTCCAGAACAATGATTTGACCAAATTTTCAAACAAACAACATTATTTTGGCTTGCTTTACCAGGCTAATTATTTTGGTATGGAACAAGTAATTAGGTTCTTAATAATAACTACTTCAAGAAAATCTAAACAAATAATGGGAATTTAGGCAATTAATTCACAAACTAAGACAAGCTTTAATTCACAAACTAAGACAAGCTAGCTATCGATCACAAAATTAGTCGCAAATCCATCTTCCCTAAAATTAAAATAAACGTAATTTTTAGACGTTGATAATGCGTTAATAGCAATAATATTTCATTTGCTAATGCTAGTAGTAAAACGGTGGGTCCAACGGAATCGGAGAAGAATGTGATTAAAGTAGTTGGGAGAGTTGTGATGTTTGCTGTTTGGATAAACGTGTCCTTAAGTTACAAATTGCATTAATTGAGATGGTATTGGAATTTAATAACATAGTATTAGAGTAGTTGTTAAGTGATCCGATCTTTTTAACCTTTTAAAGAGAATCTATGTACATACCCTCCCCCTGCTTTAAATCACATGTTATCTTAAATATTTAAATCACAACATAGTAGTATCTGGGGTTCGACGCAAAATCGTGGCAGCAACAGTAGCACCCCATAATTTTATGCGTCGATCAAACTTGCGAGATATTGACTTCTTTTTTTTTTTTAGAAAAGAGATATTGACTTCAATTCAGAGCGTAAAGAAGAAGGTGGTCACGAGATTGATGAGTAGGTCGAGGAAAATGGAGCTTCTACGTCAAGCCAATACATGAAAGGAGTTCAAGATGAAATTGTAGCAAGATTATGGGATGCTAGAAGCTGATTTTTTTTTATTTTTTTTTTTATGTATGGTAATTTTTTTTTAGTAAATAACTATAATTTCTATTTTTTTTTAAATTGATGTAAACAATTTAAAAATAAATTTGTAATTCATAGATGTTGAAAAGACCATTTTAAACACTTTCACCACTCAATCTTTTAAAAATGTGTACAAATCAAAAATTAAAAGACAACATACAAAAGATAAAAAAGAAGAAGATAAAACTAACAATTATTGCGGTTGATTGGTTAGTGCTGTATAAACTGTGGACAACCATAATATTTATGAAAATAATTACAAATTGATCCCCAAATTGATAAATATTTATAAAAAAACATCAATTTGTAGTTTTTAACATTTTTACACATCGTTAGTGTATGTCTCCATGTATTATATAATAGTTTGTATAGTTTAGAATACATTTCTATATTTGGGATGGTTTGCAACATATTAGCCAATACTTGGTGTAGTTAAGAATGATTTTTCCTATTAATATTGATGCAGATTAATGGAGACAATGTTATAAGAGATCTTCAGCGTGGGGCAAAATAGAATCGTTTGCCTTTTGCGTGGATCAAGACGGAAAACTTGTCTGTTGTAGAATCGTCGATGTAACAGATCTCATCATTTGTAATAGAATAATAATAAATTCAGACGATTAAAAAAAAAACTTTAGTAATCATTTTCACCATCCAAAATCCCTATTTAAACCTATCATCACCTCTCACTTTTCTCACATCCAACAACAAGACACAAGCTTATATAACAAAACTCAACTAAATCTCTAACTTTTTTAATCACCCAAAAAAATCAAACACAATGGCTTTGGCTCTAAGGTTCTTCACATGCTTTGTTTTGACGATTTGCATAGCTGCAACAACAAATGCAGTAATCTCATGTGGCATTGTGGCAAGTAGCTTGGCTCCATGTACCAACTACCTATTGAAAGGTGGGGCAGTACCGCCTCCGTGTTGTGCAGGTGTCAAAAAGTTGAACAACATGGCTAAAACCACACTGGACCGCCAACAAGCGTGCCAATGCCTACAATCCGTTGCAAAGGGAGTTTCTAGTCTCAATCCAAATCTAGCCTCTGATCTTCCAGGAAATTGCGGTGTTAGCATTCCTTATCCGATCTCCATGAGCACTAACTGCAAAAAGTAAGTATTTTTTTTTTTTTGCTAAATGGTAAATATTTCATTAAAATGAAAACGTTTTAGGTTTACTAAGCCATTTTATGAACCTATGTGATGATTCCATGGCAAAAAAGGTAAAAACATGAAAACATAAAACATAAAAAATTTCAGTCTGTCTATTCAACATAAACACGAATGTTTATGGAGCTTGACGAAGTGATGACGTTTTGTTTGTTCCTCCCAAATCCGTTGGAAGAGATGAGGTTGTGAAAGAAAACCGCAAAAGCCGATGATACTAAAATCCGCAGCACTAGAAACCTTTCATCGAAGGTCCAAGATTGAGTCATCAACGGCAAAGTCCTAGAAGCCCTCGATCACGTACTCCTCTCGCATCTCGTGAGTTCGACTTATTTGAACAATTCCATGAGCTAACACAAATAAAGAAACCTCGCAAACCTAAAAGCGTTCAGCTAAAGCTCACCCTACCAAGTTCCACTCAAAGTCGAATAGTGCAGAGCTAGATACAACCATGAAAAACCACATAACACAAAAGGTTTTACTAGCTCTTCTAATGCTAAGAATTAAGCCATCAAACCCAAAACGCCAACCAAGCAAGACGACATCAACAATCCAACATCGGTAGCAAGCCATAATCAACAACAAGGCCTAAATCGATCATCACGACCAGATATACGACAATGATAACAACAATGAGACAGATGTAACAACCACCGGCAGCTGAACCGAGACAAAGGTAGCATCACCACAAAACCGGAAAGCAAACCGCAAGCCTATCTTGAATACAAAATCTCACACCCGATTAGCTAAGCATCGAGCCAAATTGTCAAGAGGAGAATCCCCAATTAACACCAAACCAGTACATTGACCTGAACCCAAATCCTAAAAAGAGTGGATAGAGAGATCGAGGCTAAAACAGTTTCGATAAATTGCAGCCACCGAAGATTTCTACAAATCGCAGACCCTGAAAAAAAAAACCGCAACCACTTCGGTGAAGAAAAAGGCAAAGCTCGTCCGGAGAAACAGCCGTCCTCGAGCGGTAATCTCTGTCAGAGAGAAGCCTAGCCACCGGAAAGTGAAAGCAGGACGGCGGAACATCCAAACAGAGCCTGGACATATCGAGAACCGAGGAAGAAGGAGAAGCCTTACCACAATGAATAGACGTTGCTCCAAGGTTAGAGTTTGTGAAGAGATACATGCATTAGTTTTGTGAAGAGGTTATAACATTGAGATTGGTACCAAAAACCAACTATACTAGAATACGGAGAAGAAATGGTGGTTTCTTTTATCAGACTATAAATTTTTAAATTGTACAACGACACGGACAATATTGGTTTACCGATCACCAACTTAATTAACTAACAACTAACACCAGCTTTTTCATATAATATTAAATATGAAAGTAATAGTGACATATTCGTATAATCATCAGCAACATTGGTAGTCTCTTACCATTACATAATACTACTACTAATAATAATAATAATAATAATAATAATAATAATAATAATAATAATAATAATGTATTAGACGAATACTTTAAATAGTGAAAAAACCCTTCCAAGAATTTTTCATTTGAGGATGAATAGATGATAAGCTGCCATATTTAAAATGCATCAGCTTTTCATGTATAATTCCGGTAAAGGAAGAAGATGATTCGTAGGTGTAGGTTATCAATTGAAATTTGTCTTCGAAAAATTATTGAGAAACTATATGAGTGAATCTACAAGCTCAACGAACTATATATATCAATGAGTCATAATCCAACCTACTGTAATGGTAAATGTCACGATAATCATGTAGACGGATTCCTTGGCCGGGATTGTCTTTGAGATGTCGGCCAAAAGGAGGTGTATAGTTACATAGCCATTGGAAAAAGTTTTGTTAAATCACGTTTTTTTCGAAACAAGAAAATTAAAGGAAGCTTTAGTTGGACTATATTGAAGAATTTGAAGAAAACATTTTTTTTTAATATATAAAGAGCTTCTATAGGTTCTAAAATTGGTAAGAAAATCAATTGTTCAATAAACTTTTGCAAATGTCGTGTATAATTCTATATGATGTAATTTTCTTTTTAATTAGAGAATTGGTGGTTCTTATAATTTTCTGTATATAGGAGGTCTTGTTAGATTTTTAAGACCACACTCCAAAGAGACAATAAAACAAATGTAAGAAACATATATCATAAGAGATTGCCACTAATGAAGCTTCCGGCATCTAATTAAATATCAATTTTATTGGTCGTTTTTTTTTTTACAAATTTTTATAGTTTGGTGGTTATGATCTTGTTAAGTAAAATGGTGGTCCCTGTTTCGAATCCCTTATGTTGCTTTGCTTGTAGCCCTGTAATTATCAAGGTCGGTTCTGCTTATGGTTCATCTCTTTGTGAAAAGGTGGTAGTTGAAATTGCTGGTATCGCTGGAGATCTGCATGGTTTTGATTCATTTCTTGACGTAACCCTATGTTAGAAGTAGAACCGGTCCTTGGACTGATCTCTCCTTATCGTCATGAGATTTAACACACCAGATACAATATCTTAATGATTTCCAACATCTTTTGCAACTTTTAGTAACAGACGCAATTTTAAATTCTACATCAAGAGTTTAGATATTATAACAAAGCCAGTTTGATGATACTCACCATGGACTTTTGTTGATCAAGAAGTAAGCCCATTTAAGTTTATCCTTCAGCCAATCCCTTAGAGCTGGATTGTTGTTCCAAACCTGATAAAAAAAAATATATCTAAATCAGTTTAAAATCAATCCTAAAATTCCATGTTCACAACCAAAAAACAAAAACAAATGTGGACTACAAATCTACACAAACTTGTCATAAATTACATCGTCCATAACTTTTGCATCCTTCACAATTAGACCCAACGCTTTCTGATTTGCCTCAGAAAGTTTTATCAGCATAATTAAGAAAGGTATCTCAGAATATTAATTTAGTGGTCTGGTAAATCAGAGACCAAAACACAGTAATATTGATGATAAATTCATGCCTTTGCTTCGAGGGTAACGGGAGAATATCTCTGGAGTTGCTTTTGTAGAGATAAACTACGGGCCTCAGTGTTTACTTGGCACCTTCAACAAACTCAGAATAAACACTCTTTTGTAAGCTAAGAACTTTTCTTATAAACAAAATAAATTTAGGAAGGATTTTCACATATTTAAGAAAGTTTTCCAAAATAATCAAGAGACATAAAACTTAAAAGAAAAAGATGACAGATGATAGAATGTTAAAAAGCTTTCACTAATAGAAAAAGATGAAAAATTAATATAAATTTTTGTTTTTTTAAGGTTTAGGAAATCGTTCCCAAATATGTAGAAAACATTCCTAAAGAATAAATTTAGGAAGGATTATCACATATTTAGGCAGGCGTTCCTAAATATGTAGGAAGACGTTCCTAAATATGTAGTATACGTTCCTAAAAATAAATTTAGGAAGGATTCTCACATATTTAGGAAGGTATGTAGGAAACCTTCCTAAAAAGTAAATTTATGAAGAATTCTCACATATTGAGGAAGGTCTTCCTAAATAATCAAAGAAAAAAAAACAAATTAATAGAAAGTTTTGTTTCTATAAGGTTTAGGAAAGCGTTCCCAAATATGTAGAAAACTTTCCTAAAAAAATAAATTCAGGAAGGATTATTACATATTTAAGAAAGCGTTCCTAAATATGTCGGAAACGTTACTAAACAATAAATTTAGTAAGGATTCTCACATATTTAGGCCAACGGTGTTGCATCGGCAACAAAAGCCATCCCTTTCGATTAACTAATCCAGATCTGCAAGTGGTTTTGGTCCTCACCGTTGGTTACAACACGTCTTCTTGCCGGAGGATGTGGTTTCTCCTCTCGTCGTTTTGGTGTGATAGGGTTTTAGCTATGTTTGAAGCAGAGATATCCTTCTGCTTGTGGTTCTGGTTGGTGTCTTTGATGTTATGGTTCCATGGTTATGGTGTTGGTCTTAAGGTTCCTCACCAATTTTGATCATTTGCCGGGTTTGTATGCGTTTGGTGTTAATTGGTTCTAGGTGGTTTTGTTTCTTTCTCTCTACTCATATGATATGATTGAAATATCCTCTGTTCAATACCTCTATTGAGGATGTTCATGAGTCGTATTTTTGATATTGCCTTTACCGTAAGAAAAGTGAAGAACTTGATGAGTCTTGTTTTTTCAATTTCAAGTCTAAGACGATGCTTTTGTCGTATGTTGCTTGTGAATGGCCATTGCAGTTTCATACTCTCATGGAGGCCGAGTTCGCTATAGGATATGGGAGTATATGATAACCAGTTTGGAGTGTCAAGAGGATGATGTAGCTTATCATCTTAAGGTGTGGGATTATCCATAATTCTACAACCTGAAGCATTGTTCCTCGTATTGTATAACACATATTGGTGTCTTATTTGAAACTTTGTGTTCTCTCCATACCAGTTTTCGGTTATAATAAAATTGTTTTTCAGTGTTAAAAAAAATAAATCTAAATAATTAAGAGACAAAAATATTATTATTTAGTATTAGTTTGAACTATAAGAAAATTTTAGTTTTTACTCTTTGGTTAGTTATTTGATAATTATTTATCTATTTTTAATTTTACTTTTGCTTAATTAATTTTAAGTGTTAACATATGTAATCATCTAATCAATTTTGGACATATGTCACTATCTAATGAATTACAATTTTGCTTACGTGTCACAGTTTTATCGCGCGTTTTCTCTTTAATATAATTAAAAATAGATGTGCATGATTCCACAATGACCTATGAACGTAAAGCCCAAGTCCATTATAACTTTTAGCAATATAGAAGTTTATTAATTTAAGGTTTTATCTTTGTGGGCTTATTCACTAGTACAATAGCTTTGCAAACCTATTTTTATATTTGTCGAATTTCTTGCGATCAAGCTATTGCGCATATACATTTCATCAGAAAAATAACATTTCCCCTTTTATATAATGTGACTGTTGAATTAATTATGATGATCTATGAATTATGATACATGTAATCTACAAGAAAAGGAACACTGTTTTCGACAATAGTTTTGCAAATGGATTTCTTTGTGTCGATTGTATAGATCATGCATGTTTCAAATTTCGGATAGTAAAACATCAACAACATTTTTTTTGTTAAAGGTTTTTTTATATTCAAATGTTTTTGAGTTTTTCTATAGACCTTTATAAAATTACTAAACTAATAAAGGCCCATCAAAAGTACATGCTTATTAAATCCTAATTAAAGGTTCGGTTTAGTGAAAACCCTAAACCGGATATATCCACAAACTGGATGTAAACCGGATACACAAAAAACCCTAGATCTAAACGCAGGGGGAGTGCCACCGCCGCCTACGCCAGGGTTGTTGTCGCCGTCGAGGTCAAGCAACCACTCCACGGATAAAGAACCATATTCTCCTACACACCGCCGCCTTGAGTCTCGCCGGAGAAGGGTAGAACAAAAACGCAGATCTGTGGAGAAATTTCTAGAGAGAGGAATGATTGTCCTTCACATCAACAACATTAACACACACAATTAAGGTACATATCTTAATCAAAAGCAGAAGCAATATATGTTGCGGACTAATTACGAGTAAATACTATATATATATGCAACTGAAAGTTTGTAAAGTTGTATAATATAAACCACCAATTTTTAACCGTACAACATACATATATACACTGTATGGAAGGTCATACATTCCGTATTTTGAACATTGATTATAACAAATGCATTTCGTTTCATCACAGTAGCTATTATATTAGTATAACTGTATAAGTCTTGGTGCTTTTATTTTAGTACGTTCAATAGGAGTTAGCTGGTAGGGCAACTAGGGGATAAAGGAAACCCTAACTTCAGGTTCAGTTGTGGAGTAATGCTTTTTTAGTAATGCTTATGTCAGCAATTTGTCAGAAGGATTAATTTTGTAAAACAATACTGATTAGTGCTCTAATTACGCTAAAGTAGCTGATACATCAAATCTAGGCACATCCCCATCCAATACAAAGTGAAAGGTTTTTTTTTTTTTTTGCTAAAGAAATGGAAGGTTGTAATTCCCTTTTAATCAGAATAATATAATATACACATATATGAAAGGGAAAGTTCTCATATTTAATCTCTTAGGCTTAAATATATTTTGGAACCAATGGAGTTGTGGATAATTATAATATTGATTGTTTTTTCAGGTTTAATCTTTCATTAGAGTGAAGAGTTATTCTGGAGACAATTTTGTAATTATTTTATTGGTACATGTAATCACTAATTTTGTAATTTTCGTACTAAAAGAGCGTATGAGACATGACTTTATTTTTCATTGCTACTACCCTACGCTCTCTTCCTTTTTTTTTTCTTTTTTTTTTTTGGGTCAAAGACTCGAAGCAAAGCATTGAACGGTTCAAATCCATGGATTTATTCTTTTCTCTAAAAGCAACTAAAACTTATAGAAAGAAAAAAATTGTATTATATTTTTTTTCCCACCTAACTACTACAATTCCAGCTGAATTTAGATTAATAAAAGTTTCAGCCAATTTTATTGTTCTAACTATGCTATACAATCGGAGCCATAAACCTGTAATATAGTAGTAAATGTCAACATTGAGAAGTTTGTAAACTTGTTTTGTTGATTAAGATTTTGTGTTCTTTCTTGTACGTACGTTCATATGTCAACTTGACTGCTGATATAGGTGTCGTTAGTTCAGTCTCAATCATGCAGATTTTTTTCTTCTTCTTCTAGTATATAAATAATATGCATTTTCTACAACATAATTTTGTCTTCTCTAGAGCCACTAAATCTAGATTTAAGCAGTATAATATATTCAATAAATATGTACTACAAAATCTACATATGATATAGTTGAGAAAAAATATACACGGCGAGTCAGACGAATATTTTAACAAATGCGGATATGTATAACTTCTATCAGGTTTGCATATTATTCTGAGAGAGCAATTGATTCATGTTTTTTTTTCCTTTTTAGTGTACTGTGTGTAGTGGTCAAAAGGATTCAATGATTTCCTTATACTATGATAAAGTTCAAAGATTAGAATTTAAGGTTTTAGTTGGTTAATGTAAATTTTTATGCTCCGTTGGTTTGGATTTAGTAAATATAAATAAGAAAAAATGGAAAATCTATCTAGTGAATTTTGTTTCGGTGGTTTTCTTGAGCCCTAATTTGAATCCACGTGAAAGGAAGATATTCTCGAATAATTTTAGTTAATAGATGACTGTAAACATTAAAGAGATTATGGATTAAAGATTCCAAACTTTTATGGATTACAAAAAAAAATGAAAAGATTACAAGTAATGTTTTGTTTAACAAGTAGATAGTGGTCTAAAAAAATTATTACTTTGATAGAGGAAAAGAAATGGGTTTGAAAAGTTATTACTCTCGATTCTTCTATGTTTTCACCAGTCAAAGATAAATATATTTTTTGTGGAGTAAATGTTTTTCTACTATTTTCTTCTCATTTTAGTGTATAATTTTCTACTTGAAAAAAAAGTTGGAAAAATAATTCCACCCAATTACTCTACCTTTTTTATTTTTCTTTTCTTCTCAATTCCATTATTTCCATTTATTTTCTTTTCCTCCAATAAACACCAATCACACCCATAGTACTTGTGATCACTAGCTCAATTCTCTTATAAAATAAATGATTTATGCATTAAGTTCGATATTATCAACTTTTGGTTTTACATACGACAAGAGATAGTGGACCAAAATTTTCTTCTTTTTTCTTTTTGGTGAGAAAATTTTTCTTTTTTTGGCTAAATAATAGTGGACCAAAAGTTTAGAATTTCCAAGTAAGAAAACTGAACAGATGATCATAAAAAGAGTAAACTTGTAACACATCAATCTACGGTCAACGGCATTAATTAGGTTAGCCTCTTTGAGCAAAACTCTTCGAGTTGTCGTTATCAATGCCAATCGAGGAGGACCATTCCTTTGCTCTTCCTACAAGAGTTTTGAACAGTTTAAAACGCATTTCTGATGGTGGCAGAGTCAAAATTATTTCAACCTACGTACATAATACGGATATAAAAATTAAAATACAGTTCTACGTTTTGTTTCCATTTACACATACTTCTAGTAAATATTTTCTCGCCCTTCTATGTATTACTAATTTACTATGGTTTGATTACGTTTACGTCTTTCTTTAGTGAATATTCTTTTTTTCTAAATGAACAAACGTAAACGTAAACGTCAAAATACAAACGTGAAGAGAAAACCTTCCGTTTGCGTTTGATGTTAAATAATTACACTTTACAAGCTTAAAAATTGTTAATTTCGAAACGCTCATATAAACGCGAACGCATAAATTACATCTAAAACAATTTAGAACGTGTCTTAATGAGAGCACATGACAATGGAGGAGAGGACAGAGACATGAACAAGATTTCAAGACTTGATGTGAACAGAATTGATAATAAATCATTAAATTTTGTTAGGAAGAGAGTGACAAAAGGAATAATATAGTGAGGGATCCGATTATGGGGTCCGGTTAGGTCAGGTCTCCACGTTCGACAACACCAGACAGCTAACCCTAAAAGTACTGATGGGCCCCATCACATAGACAAAGTGGGTCCATATGATTGGATCTTTTATGGGCCCAAAATATTTGGGTTATTGGAACATGTCTCATTTCCCTCATTATTCTCTTTCTTCTGTAAGCAAATGGGCTCATAAGCTCTTCTGTAAAGAAAGGCAACACTCTCAGTCTCTCACCACAATAAACATAACCTTAAAAAATATGATTCTATATTGATTATCACCATTCAATAATTTTGTATCCATTGTGTACTTTGTAGTTATTTTTACCACGCATGTAGTTGTTTTGAACAAAACAATTTTTTAATAACATTTAAAAATATAAGGGTTAGTTTAATCGATCAAATGAACCATATAATCAGGACTAATGCCCAAAAAACCAGGAGTTTAGGCGGCATATTATTTTATTAATTATCAAAAATGTTAGAGAAGTTTTGTAGTGTAGTGGTTGAACTCTGGTTTCTAAGACAATATATCTCAGGTCTTAGCCTTAAAACTGTAAGTTTTGTGTTTTTTTTCATATCTTCGTTTGCTTTTAGGTCAAAGAATATTTTGTTCCTTAAGTGGTCCAAAAAAAAAAACTATGAGTAATTTAAAAACTATGAGTATCATTATGAGTATTAGAACAAATCAAGTTTGATAGTTATCATATTTATCAAATAAATATTTCAACACCATAGTTTTTAATCCGTTTGGAATAGATGATTACATCAAAGAAAGTTGAACTTTGTTTCCTTTAGTTTGCTGTTTGGAATGGATGACTTACATCCAGAGGATATCGCGTTGCAAGTTAGCTCCGAGCCACGAGAGACTACGAATCTAGAACATATTCGTTAACAAACAAAAACTGACTTTAAAAAGCAACCACAATTGATCACTAAAAAAGAAAGAAAAACAACCGCATTATAGAATGTTTTCTGAAAATCATTCATTTAATCATCGTAATTAATTTTAGGTATAGGCAAATATAGACTTTTGTGAGACAAATGATTAAGAACTAGGCATAGTTCCTTAATATAAGCAAGGCTTTCAACAAACTAAGAAAGGAAAGACTAAGATTTGGCCATTTTTTTAAAGATGCCTGATGAGTCATGCTATATGCGATAATGATGGGATCTTGATCTCTACATATCGTATGTATAATAATTCATTAGTGACAAATTAAAATTATACATCAGATACATCCAACTGATGATATAGAGCGGTAAAACATGATCATCGATATATTTTTGTGTGATTAGTAACCATGGTCGTCTCAATTTTTTTTAAGATCACAGGTAAAAGAAATTTTTTTGGATCCTTTTCAAGAAAAATTTAAATAAAAAAAATTAATTTGGGTCTTTTTTCTTAAAAAATTTTAAACAAATTCACATGGGTCTTGTGCAATATAACCAGTTGTCATCCTTTTTAGACGGCGCTGTAACCGTTAATATGGTGTATCATTTATAATTGCACTACAAAATTTACCATTAATTTAAACTCGTTATATTGAGAAGTAAGTAAAGTGGACAATTAATAGGAGAGGAAAATGTTAAATTTGGGTGGGGAAGTTAGGAGGGGACAAAGTGGAGGAATATTAATATCCCATCAGGACCAACAACATCAACCAAAAGTATAAATATACTTGACAAATAAAAGCAAAAGATAATATTAAGAAGAAAAAAAAAAACAAAAGCAAGAAAGAGTGTGACATTTTGACTTTTTCTATATTTAAATTTGGATTTATTTCTGGTTTCAAATGGTTTATCTCAAGATGAATAATAATGTGTATAATTGAGTTTGTACTATAACGTGAAATTAATGGGGACACTTGTTTTTTATTTCCGTGCATAGTCAAATTAAGACTTGTCGCAACCACTTTCATATGGAGACAGCCCTATTCTCCTCTCTGGCTCTCTCCCTGTTTTTCACTTTTTTTACTCACCACAAAAATCTTTCTTTGAAGTGAAAATGCTTTTGGTGTAATGGTATTTAACATAAGAAACTATATATATTATGTGTGTTTTCATGTTAAAAAGGTTGTGTTTCTTATTATGTTTGTTGTTCAAATATCTAACATGTTTTTATCAAAAAAAAAAAATGTAATATGCAAATTTACGTAGACTGATTTTTGACGTAGATTGATTATGTCTTTTCATAAGCCGATCATCTTACACCGAAATCCAATCCAATTTTCGAGATCCATGAAAATACATATATTTTTGTTACTCTTAAAACATATATGGATGGACAAATCAAACGGTAGGATAATTTCACATTTGGAAAAAATCCAGTTTTTGATATGGACCAATAGAATGAAACTATTTGTCTACTACTGCTTGATTAATTTACGTAAATTCTAAATATTTTAACATGTTGAAAGCTGTTTGTCATGAAGTTTTATGCTGCAAGTTATATTTTGTGAGTTTCAAAATAAATAAAAAGTTATATTTTGTGTACGTAGACTAATTTTTTTTGTAATACATGTCTGTTTTTTTTATAAAGGTAATACATGTCTGTTAAAGATCGACATTTGTAAAATGTTACTCCTCCGTTTTAATATGTTTGATGTTTTATAAATTTTACATATATTAAAAAAAATATATATTAATTTTGATATATAAATACATTATTTTTTGTATGAAACATCCCATAACTTTAAGCCAATAATAATTTAATAAAATCAATTAATGTGTTTTGAAATTTACAATTCATTATCATTAGTTCATAAAAACTGTATTGAAAATAGAAAATATCAAACATTTTAAAAAAAAGAAAAATTATAAAACATCAAAGAGAGAGAGTATTTTTATGTTTATGAATATGATGATGTATTTAGGTCGATTCTTGCAACTGTTATGTAGAAATGAGCTGTTATACTCTCACAAGAATATTTTACTCTGTTTTTATATACAGTAGATAACTGAAAACTACGTGCATTAAGGCTAATTTGGAATTATATTTCATATAATAATAAATAAGTATACAATGTAACTTAAAAAAAAAAAGTCTAATTTGGAATGGTGCTATTATAACCATTACGTTCTAGTTCTTTTATAATAATTGGACATGTTAACTAATTATTCGGATTATACTGTTTCATAACGTTACAGCTTCTTTTCGTCTATATCTTTTGTCGTCTTGTTACACATGCATGCATATATATGCACACACAAATTAATACACAAGTAACGACGTAAACTAATTTAATTTGGAACATATATATATAGCGCATGATCTTTTATACTAAAATTGAACGAATAGAACATAGAAATAGAATCATAGTTAATGGTTTCATCACCAGACACTAAGAAATAAAATAAGGTAATCATTGTAATCAAAAAGACTAATTTCAACCGCAAGTCATAAAGAAGAAGTTGGATTATTTAACCGATTTTAATTAACTATTTTTTAACAGTTTCATTTGTCGCTTATGAAACAATCAAGCACATGGGTCAATATATATAAGTACTATGTGAAATTGTGAATTATCATTATCAGCCATAGTTAACGACAAGTTTCTTACCCTTTTTTTTTTAATTAAGCAAGAAAACCATGACACAACTTACGATCACATTCATATACATAAAACAAACCGATCATATTCCTATTATATATGAATATAGTTAGTTCCTAGCAATCAGAAATATTGATCCGCCACTCTAACTCTCTGAGCGTGGTACTAAACAAGAACATATATATTATCATCTACAGTAACATTTCCATAAATTAATATTTTTATATTAATAATATCTGTAAACTAATAAAATTGATTTTTTACACAATTATAGACAAAATAGTTTATCTTTTAAACATAATTCTTTCTAAATGTATCCATCAACATTAAAGATAATAACCATGATTTTTTCTAAATTTTATACATAAAAACATGTATAATTTTAATTGAATAGTCTATTATGATATTAACATCTATTCTATTGCGATAATCAAATATTTTAATCGTAATTTTAAGTTAATGCATGTCGTTTTTGCAAATAAATTCAACTAAATATCTTAATTACTTAATATAACATTATTCGAAAAAAATTAAGAGAATTATTACATAAAAGATTTTTCTCTATAAATTAATATTTATTAATTCATCGATTAATTAATATATCTAAATTAAAGTCTTATCATTATTAATTTGTATAGGTTAACTGTAGCTGAATATTCGTTAGGATCAAATATTGCTAGTACATGAGTTAGGATCAAATATAAGATAATATAAAATACATGAGTTAATCTAAAAATTGCTAACTGATTTAGAATGGCAAACTGTAAAACTTGTAATTTCTACCAAGGACTAGATTGTTAACTTAAGTAAAGTTATTCAAGTAAGATTTATTAACGATCCAAAATAAGAGATTTGATTTGGGATGAGCAGTCAAATTATTATTTTATATATATTTCATTTAAAGAATTGGATAATAGAAAAATTTCTCCAAAACAAAAAAGAATTGAATAATAGTTAAACATAAATTAATACAGTTTATAAATTTATATAGTTGGTAAAACAACTTATAATATCGTAAAGTTATCATAATTTTGTGGATTACTAATTTGATCATTAAAAGAGAATAGGTGAATTATTTAAAATAAAAATTGTTGAAAAATATTAAAAACCTGTAGAGATTAAAATAAAGAGATAAATGGGGTGTATATGTGGTCAGCACGTGAGAGTTACTTTTGGCGCATGCGAAAAGCTGATGGAAAATACCACATCGTCAACACTTTTCATTTTTAATATTATACTGAATTGCTCGCAGATAAAAAAAAAAAAGTATAAAAAAAATCAAATTAAAATTTCACACGTTGTAAATGGTAATTGTGTTTGTTATCCGGGCGGGGGTTAAAACGCAGCAAACATTTTATTTTAAGTATTGTGCAAGAGACAGATTGTATCATTTATTTTATTAATTTATATTATTTTTTATTGATATAATTAAAATTATATAATTTTTATGAATAACTTTAAAAGTAGTAATTCTAATAGTTTGTAAATATTTTTATTATTTATTATAACTGATGTTAATATGTATCGCTTATTAAAAATGAAACTAAAGTTTATATCTGCAACCCCCGATCGCCCTATCGATATGCAGGAGAAATTCTCATCTCTTCGAGAGAAATTCTCATCTTTCAATAACATACAAAGAAAATCCTCATCCTTTCAGGAAAAATCTTTATCTCCCAATGGACCCCACGTCCACTCTTGGCCCGTGGGTCCACCCCCGTCTGACGGTCGGTGCGTTAGTCCGGGAGGCTAGAAAGACTTGTTTACTGACCATGCAAATCACCACGTGATCTTTCCCCTTGTTTTATCCTCACTCACACGGTACTGGAAATGATTTTCCAGTAGGTCATCCATCCTTAAATTGCTCCAGTCCAAGCACGCTTAACTCTGGAGTTTTCTATGGATGTGTGACAGAAAAGATAAGTGCTTTGGTGATATAGGTAGTCAAATCAATTCTCTTAATTCTCTCCGCATGCACATATTTTCAGAAACCGGGATGTTACAACATCAGTTTGAATAAATGATGTTAAATATTTGTTTCGGTTATAACAATTGATGTTGAATATTTATATCATTTATTATATCATTTATTTAGTTGATTTTATAATTACATTAGTTATTAAAAAGTTTTTTATATTATCTGTGATTAATTGATAATATATTTGACTTTTTTATTAAACATAATTTAATCAAGAAAATAAACTAAAAAATTAATCATGTTTTATTGGAATTAAGTCTCCTTGATTTTAGTTGCCTATAATCGGCATTTCTATGACCTTATTCATATAAGGATTTTTTTTGTCAATCATTCCACGATTGTGGATGTGGGACAATTTTACTTTATCAACTTGTATCAATAATTAATATGAAATAACATCACTTTGATTTAACCGATGTAAAATCATTAAATAATTATAATTATAATTTTATTGGTATCAATTTATAGTGATGTAAAATTTGAATATTTTGTTGAGTGATGTTAACATAAATTAGCAAATGCATCAATTATTAAATTGATACAAATCAATATTTTTATATCAATTTTGTTGAAATGATGTAAATTAATAAAAATTTGTATCATTTTTATTAAATCGATGCTAAATTAATCAATAATAACATCAATTAATATAAGTGATGTTAGACAACAAATTTTGTATAATCTATTAATAAGTAATTCAAAACAGTATTGTTCAATTTTGTGATACTATTTAATTGATGTAAACACACATATTTTTTTGTGGTGGTGGTATCACCATATAAGCATTGTTTGGGATTAAAATTTTGGATCAGCCGCACGGTTAATTACGAGTATGAGGTGTAGGTTGAAGATTTTAGGGTTTTATTGATGTTTAGTAAACTTGCATATTAGCTGTGTGGCCATAATGAACCAAACTGAACTACATTTTCAATGATCTCGAGACAATTGTTAGATGCGATGACTGTAAAACTATTCTACACGAAAATGCTCGCAATGAGTTTTGGGTGGACAGTTAGCAGCATTAGGTTTTTAGTTGATTTCATAATATACTTGTCACATGAGTCAAGTTTTGCTGTCGTAAACCAATAATACTGTAAAAATAGTCACTGGACACGAATGAAGAAAATAATCATAAAATCTTTATGATCAAATAAAAAAAAAAGACCATATATGATTGGTGAAAAATAATAAAACATGTACACGAGATATGTAAAGCTGAGACTAAATAATTATAAATGTCTTGTTATGTTGTTGTATCTAAAATAAAAAAGAAAAATAATGTCGTTTGATCCCGTTTTGAGAACAAGATCATGAACAATATCTAATTTTTTCGGTTTAGCAAAAAGAAAAATTAAAGATGGGTTTCGATCTTATCAGACACAGATTGTATCATTTATTTTATTAATTGATATTATTTTTTATTGACATAATTAAAATTATATAATTTTTATGAATAACTTTAAAAATAGTGATTCTAATAGTTTGTATCAACAAAAAGGACCGACGTAAATATTTTTATTATTTATTATAACTGATGTTAATATGTGTCGCTTATTAAAAATGAAACTAAAGTTTATATCTGCAACCCCCGATCGCCCTATAGATATGCAGGAGAAATTCTCATCCCTTCGAGAGAAATCCTCATCTCTCAATAACATACAAATGAAATCCTCATCCTTTCAGGAGAAATCTTTATCTCCCAATGGACCCCACGTCCACTCTTGGCCCGTGGGTCCACCTCTGTCTGACGGTCGGTGCGTTAGTCCGGGAGGCTAGAATGACTTGTTTACTGACCCTGCAAATCACCACGTGATCTTTTCCCGTATTTTATACTCACTCACACGGTACTGGAAATGATTTTCCAGTAGGTCATCCATCCTTAAATTGCTCCAGCCCAAGCACGCTTAACTCTGGAGTTTTCTATGGATGTGTGACAGAAAAGATAAGTGCTTTGGTGATATAGGTAGTCAAATCAATTCTCTTAAATCTCTCCGCATGCACATATTTTCAGAAACCGGGATGTTACAACATCAGTTTGAATAAATGATGTTAAATATTTGTTTCGGTTATAACAATTGATGTTGAATATTTATATCATTTATTATATCATTTATTTAGTTGATTTTATAATTACATTAGTTATTAAAAAAAAAATATATTATCTGTGATTAATTGATAATATATTTGATTTTTTTATTAAACATAATTTAATCAAGAAAATAAACTAAAAAATTAATCATGTTTTATTGGAATTAAGTCTCCTTGATTTTAGTTGCCTATAATCGGCATTTCTATGACCTTATTCATATAAGGATTTTTTTTGTCAATCATTCCACAATTGTGGATGTGAGACAATTTTACTTTATCAACTTGTATCAATAATTAATATGAAATAACATCACTTTGATTTAACCGATGTAAAATCATTAAATAATTATAATTATAATTTTATTGGTATCAATTTATAGTGATGTAAAATTTGAATATTTTGTTGAGTGATGTTAACATAAATTAGCAAATGCATCAATTATTAAATTGATACAAATCAATATTTTTGTATCAATTTTGTGGAAATGATGTAAATTAATAAAAATTTGTATCATTTTTATTAAATCGATGCTAAATTAATCAATAATAACATCAATTAACATAAGTGATGTTAGACAACAAATTTTGTATAATCTATTAATAAGTAATTCAAAACAGTATTGTTCAATTTTGTGATACTATTTAATTGATGTAAACACACATATTTTTTTGTGGTGGTGGTATCACCATATAAGCATTGTTTGGGATTAAAATTTTGGATCAGCCGCACGGTTAATTACGAGTATGAGGTGTAGGTTGAAGATTTTAGGGTTTTATTGATGTTTAGTAAACTTGCATATTAGCTGTGTGGCCATAATGAACCAAACTGAACTACATTTTCAATGATCTCGAGACAATTGTTAGATGCGATGACTGTAAAACTATTCTACACGAAAATGCTCGCAATGAGTTTTGGGTAGACAGTTAGCAGCATTAGGTTTTTAGTTGATTTCATAATATACTTGTCACATGAGTCAAGTTTTGCTGTCGTAAACCAATAATACTGTAAAAATAGTCACTGGACACGAATGAAGAAAATAATCATAAAATCTTTATGATCAAATAAAAAAAAAGACCATATATAATTGGTGAAAAATAATAAAACATGTACACGAGATATGTAAAGCTGAGACTAAATAATTATAAATGTCTTGTTATGTTGTTGTATCTAAAATAGAAAAGAAAGATAATGTCGTTTGATCCCGTTTTGAGAAACAATATCTAATTTTTTCCGTTTAGCAAAAAGAAAAATTAAAGATGGGTTTCGATCTTATAAGATTCACCCCCACCCAATCAAAATTAATAATATTTATATGAGTTGTTTAATGTGAATATGTTCGGCCAATTAAATCGTATTGTGTGTAATTGACAAAGCAATAGGCGATCACTTGCAATGTGGTTTCGGCGAACGAAATGTGTCACCACATATAACGAGTAAAAACTTGTTTGGATTATTATTATTTTTGTAATAATAATATCCACATATAACATGACCGAATGACAGTTTATTACTATTATTTTTGTAATAAAGGATTAAGACCCCGAAGATCCGTGTATGCAGGATGAGGTATTTGTCTTTATAAATGTTGGGAGTGCCACTCTATAATTTTTTCAACGGAATATGTGTTATGATTTTTTTTTTCAGGATATTTTTAGGTTTCCTTTTCATTTTTATTCTCTAGATCTAGTTATCAAATCATTGATCTACTAATTATTATAATGAGTGGAAATCTTTTTAGCTGAGTGGTTGATTAAAAGTTCATTAATGTTTTTACACTAGAAGATCTGAGGTTCGAATGCCAGAAAAAGCGATTTATTATTATATTTGCAGATTAATAAGAAAAACTTGCAGGAGATTTTCAGCATGAGACAAGATAGAATAGTTTGGTGTGGATCAAGATGTTAGTTGTCCGTTGTAGAATCGTCGATATAATAGTTTTCATAATTTGTAATAGAATAATAATAAAAACGCAGTGTTCAATTTTTTTTATTGTTATGATAAAATAAGTAGTAAAGTTATCTATATATTTTGGGTTTTCTGCAAATAAACCCTCCAAATGGTTAAGATTTGCGATTTTACCCTCCAAATAAGAGCTAATCCGCAATATAAACCTTCTAAATTTTTCAGACCACAATATTTACATATCAAATCGAAGTCTTTGAAATGAAAAACTCAAATGGCCAAATCTACTTTTAAAATTTATGAACTAGAACGCTTGTAGGCGTAAAAACTCTTTTCAATTTTTCAGATCGAAAGGGTTTTATTGGATGTTGAGTCTTACTTGGAGGGTTAATCTGCATTTAATTGACTTGAAGGTAAAATCGCAAATCTTGACCAGTTGGAGGGTTTATTTGCATAAAACCTATATATTTTCTATGTTTTATTATAAATACCGTTTAAAGTTTTTTCACACGTATTTGAACAAAACCAAATTTTGTGCTTTTCATTTTATTAATATACCAATTAATTAGCTAATTGAATAAAAATAAGACTATAAATTTTATTAAAAATATGCATAGAAAATATAAAACAATACGTTACATTGTAATAGAATGAATTTAAGTTATAAAACAACATTTTGTGACAAAAAAAAGTTATAAAAAACATTTAATATGAAACGTTAGGACTATGAATATAATTTCATATTTGTTCTTTTTAAATATAAAAACATATATTTTAACTATTGAACAAATATACTTTTAAAAAATTTCAATTCCGTTCTAACTCTCCACTAATCGTAATATTAGTTTCGTTTATTTTATTATTTACCATAATTATTTATAATTTAAATATATCATTAACTAGTCATCAACTTGAGTAAAACGAAATATATAGCAGAAAGCAAATTTGAAGTGGAGTTAAAATTGTTTAAAATACATAATCAATTTTTGTTATCAAAAGGAAAATGAATACTGAAATATATATGAGAAATTTCAAAATACCACTTTCTAAGTGCTACTTTACAAAAATACCGTATTTTTGAAATTTTTACAAAAATACTATTTTTTAAAAATTATTTTTTTATTATATAATTTATGTTTGGGTTAACTATGTTATATTAGAGTTTAATTTTGAGTGTTTAGGGGGTTTTAAGTGTCAAAATATTTTTTAGAGTTTAGAATTTTAAGATATAAACTTTATAAATCTATAATTAGTAATATTTTTATAAATTGATATTTTTAAATGACATTTTTATAAATATACATAAAAAATGATATTTTTATAATTATTCCAATATATATACTTAAATTTTCTTAGAATAATCTATAATAATATACTTTTAATTTTGGTAATATAATGGATGTGAATAGTACAAAAATAATAATTAAAAATAAAATAAAAGAGGAATAGTGCGGCGATGTGTGACGGATAATTGAAGTCTGAAAGGAGAAGTGGGGTCTACCTGACCGCGCCATAAAAGAGACGCAGATTGTCTGGAATTAAGGAACCATTAGACCATCCGCGTTGGTCTTTAAATAAACAAATATTAAAAATACATTCTCTTTTTTTTTTATTCAATTTTATATTTTTTATCATTTTTTTACTCAATTTTTATTAATTTTATATTAAACACACCCATATTTTCTCTCCAAAAGTCACTATTTATGTTTTCCTAAAGACACAATCTCTCCAACAATATCCACTATCTCCTGTCTTTACTTAAATTTTATTAATTTTATATTTTAATACACCCCATTATTTCAACCAAAAATACTCTTTTTCTTCCTTTTACTCAAATTTTAATAATTTTATATTTAAAGATATCCACATTTGTCTCCAACGCGGATGCTCTTATTATTCCAAAATTTCTCATTCTTTGAAAAAATTATTGTGTTGTTTTCATGGACAAAACTAAACTTCTTCTAATTGACTAAACAAAAAAATCGAACATCTAATTTGGCTGCTTATAAGCTCAGTTACGGACTGTTATGTGATTTTTCTCTATTGGATTTAGTGGTATTAAAATGTTTGAAACTAGTTTCTCCATTAGTAAGTCATCATAATACAACGATAAAAAATTATCGATTTATGTCACTGAATGAAGTGATTTAAAAATGTTACATGGATTTTTTCGGGATTTCATTTTAATGCATAGATAGAGAAATCATCACCAAAACAACAGAAAAATAAATTTTCGCAAAAATATATACTAGAAGCTTTGCTTTTGTAAGTATTTGTGTTTTTGGCTAGATGCTATTTTTAATGGTATAAGAAATGTTGTTTGTGATAAAAAAAAAAATTCTTTTTATCTCAATCTGACCTATAATTACATTGACATTTCATATGTAATAATTTGTATTTGAACCATAAAAAGTAATTTTATTATTTTGAATTCAAAAATTAAAAGCTAGGAGAAAAATTACTTAACCCGGAATGTAAAATATTCTGTTTTCGATTGATTACACAAAGTTATAATGATATTTTTCATGAAAAAGAATAGTAAATGATAACACGATAACTAGAAAATATAAAAAATATTTGGAAGATTAAATGGTGATATTGCTTTGATACCACTAAATATTTTCGTTCTTATGATTCGTAACAATAAAAAAATGATACATCCCTAATGCAAGAGTAAATGTTTACTAGTCAAACCCCCATTGGAAAACAATATTTTTTTGAAAAAAATATTGAAAAACAATATTCACATTTGTGGTTATGGACATATGTCTTTTTCGACGGCATATGCCTGTTATATGTTCTTGTCAATACACACGACACATAATATTCTATTGCAATTGCGGAATTGATATCTATTTAAGTATAAAGAAATAAGAAAGAAAAAGGTATTAAAATTGGAACAAAAAGAAAGTAAAAAAGTTTTTTACAGAAAGTAATTACACTTACAGATGAAAGAAAAGGCAGTATGATGATGATATGTAAAAAATGTCAAGAGGTTTAGTCGTATCACTGTGTTTGACTGATCACTGTCTTCTGATTCTTCTTTTTCAATTTAAAATTTGTATTTAACAAATAAAAAAGCTATTCGCTGCTTTAATCTGTTTGTAATTGACAGCTTAGTAGTAACTAGCCACCTTAGGCTTTAAACGAACACAATTAACATAGCATTACTGTTTTGGCCTGTTCTTATTAGCTCCTCTAATTTTATTGAGAAAATTGTTTTTGACAATCTAATTTTTTGTTTTTTTTATAACAAATTTTCTCATCGATCAAATTATTTTGGTGTATTATTCACATCAACTTCACGTTACTGTTTAGTGAAAAATTGATTTTTCACTGGGTAATTGATTTTCACTTGGTAAATAAATTTACCATTCGTATATGTACATATGTACAGAAGGTCCTATTCTTTTATATTTCTTCCTTTTGACTCAAGGTCCTACTATTTAAAACCATGATTCTAATTTGGAAATAACTATTACATTTAAATGTTTGTGGTAAATGTCTTATGTCAGAGACAGAGAACGATCATAGACTTCTCTTTCTTTCTAATAACGTCGTTTTTTTGTTTTTCAGTGGCGTTCAATAATGTCGAACTCAAATTGTGGAATTTTTACAAAACTTATTAACTCGAAATTTCCTTAATTAACTACATTGAAGTATCACGTACCTCTTGATAATAAGAGGAAAGAAACTTACAAGATCACAATAGTAGACCAGAACTTTTTTTTTTATCAAGTCTCAAATTATGTTTCTGTTTTTCATAAAACGTTCAGGAAAGTTGATATTTCGTTCTTCCAGCTTACAGTAACATGCGTGGATAACTTCAAAATGTATGTTTTAGACAAGGGTCCAGGTGTGATTGGAGTAAAGTGTGTAAATTTTTTCTACAACATTCTAAACATTTATACAATATTTGTTTTCGAATTTTGAGCTATATATATATATGAGTTCTATCTAATTATAGTTTTATACAACCATATTTGTTTGTTTGTTTCTATTTGTATAGGTTTTGTTTGTTTTTAGTATTATATAATTAGATTTTTAGTTGTTTTCATTATAAGTTCATATTCGTACAACCATATTGTGTTTATATATATGTTTTTAAATGTTTATATATTATGTTTAAATGTTTTCATTAAAAGTCAAAATTACAACCCAAAATCTTTGGTGATGCTTGGCAAGTGTCTTTTAAATCTTTAACTTCAGACTTTTGGCTGCAGAGATTTTGGCTGTAAATGCTGTGACTGTTAATTTAAATATTAATAAAAGTCTGATTGATTGTAGAAGTTGTAACTGTTATTTTAATAATTACATATAACGTTTTATCAAAAATATAAATTATGATATAAATAATCACTACATAATTTATGAAAATATTTATATTAGTAGCATAACTAATCAGTTCCAAAATAATTATCAACAAAAAAATAAAAAATCATAGAAATAAAAATATTTCTATTATTTATATAATTAATCATTACTAAACGGCTCCTAGATTAAAATATCTAAAATAAACAAGTCACATTCATATTTATTAGTTATGAAACGATTGTTAATATTATTAAGAAGAAATTGTTTTTGAAGAACATTTAATTCACTTTGTTTGTTATTCAGTTTTGATTTTCCATGGTTACATGTTAAAGTAAGCACATGTAGTCTTGTTTGATACGTATATAAATTATAGTATTTGATTGAAGATTTTTTATTTAAATATACTAAAAATAGATCTCAAAAGAATTGATAAAAATAAATAAGAATTAATCAATCAATTTTTTTAGTAAAAAACTATGTATAAATCTACAAAGAGTTTTAAATATTTTTGGAAAAAGGAGAAAAAAATAAATAAATTCAATATATTTATTTTGTAATTGTGAAAGCCTTTTTCACCAGGCTTTAGAAAAAAAGTCCAAAACATAACTAAAAAATAAAAGACAAGTTTTAAAGACTTTAAAATTAATAAAGACTTTAAATCATGTTTGGCAAAAAACATTCTTTCAAGACTCTTATATTTTCTAAAATCTTAAAAGACTCCTACCAAGCACCCCTTTAGTTTCACAACAACTAACTTTCATCTTCAGTTTTACTAGTTTTAACCAATTAGTTCTATATAAAAAAAGTCATAACAAATATCTAAAATCTTAACTTGATAATTGATCTAGACTTGAATGTTGACATACAAGATGTCGTGTGGTACAATATTAATTGAACCGTATGACTTGCATTTGTTGTATAATATACATTAGAGACATAATTCTAAAAAGAAAGAACCTCACTCACTACTCTGTCTGCTGCATCATTGCCACTGCTCAATATTGTAACGATCGCGAATCAATTTTCAATTAAATCGGTTTGGTTCGATTTTAAATTGTTCGGTTCGCGTGGTTGGTTAGGAAAAACTCTAAGGGGCAGTATAAAAAGAGAGCAGCTGTGTTTAGGCTGCGTTTTTGGGCAGAAACCACTCAGAAATCAGAGTGGAGAGAGAGAGGATTTTCGTGGGTTGTGGGAGAGAAGAAGAGATTGTTGTTTTTGAATCAGTTCTGGCTGTTCTAGAATAGTAGAGGAACAAACAGTCTAATCAGATCAGATTGGAGTGAAACTTCTAGGGTAAGTTCTCCACTCTCGTATCTAGCTTTGGGCGAAATCAGTTTGTCATTTGGATTAGTATTCTGAGAGTTATGGTTGTTTTTCCGAGAGAGATTCGTGCAGAATTGGATCTGCGATCAGTCCACGTCGTGAGAATTTTTCTGTCGAATCAAAAGGAATTAGGAGGCGATCTATATAGCGTTTGAAAGGTCTCGGTCTCACGATTCCAGATCATGTTTCTGATCATGATTCCGAGGTACGCTCCGTTCTCAATGTGCTTTCGAAATCGGCTGGTTGTTCCTGTTTTCAGGAACCCTAATCCGGTTTAGGGAAAACTCCAATTGGTTTGGTTAACCAGTTTGGGCTGGTTCGGTTTGGGTTAACCGATTAGTTTGGTTTGAAGTGTTCATCAGGCTAAGGTCCATAAGTCAGAGGAGCGTTGCCAGAGGTTGAGGTCTGAGGCAATTGATAGGCTAAGGTGAGTGCGTGACCATAGGCTTATCTGGGTAAAGAATTGGATAGAATGCGTTGTTGTGTTGTTCTTGGTTGGATCATGTTGTATTGTAGAGTTTTACGCAGGGTTTGTCTGTTGATTCTCGTTTGATTGTTTCGTTTATGCATTGTTGATTGTTCATCATGGTATTGTATCTGTTTCTTATGCCTGCACTACAAGAAAACTGTAATTTAGCGTCGGATTTTTTTCGACGCTAATATAGCGTCGAAATTGCATCGAAATTGTGTCAATCTACATATTCGACGCTAAATCGACGCTAAATAGGGTCGAATAAATTCGACGCTAAATCGACGCAAATTAGCATCGAATTAGCGTCGGAATTCCTTAATTCGACGCTAATTCGATGCTAATGTTGCATCGATTTAGCGTCGACAACGTAGCGTCGAATATAGCGTCGAATTTGCCTCAAAGTGGTAGGTAGGAGTCACATTAAAAACGAGTTTACCTACCTGGGTGCAAAATCGACAAAATCGACGCTAATTCGATGCAAAATCGACGGTAAGATATTCGACGCTAATTCGATGCTAAATCGTTGCTAATTCGATGCTAAATTCTTCTCTATATACTAACCCCCCCCCCCCCCCCCCCCCCAATTGCTTGAATCAGTCGAGCATTTGAAGAAAAAAAAACTGCGAAAAAAAAAAAAATTTTACAAAATTTTGGAGAAAAAAAAATTCGACAAAATTTTTTTTTTACAAAATTTAGGAAAAAAAATGGGGGATATATACGAACTCCGACGCTGGATGTATCAACGTAAAGATGCAAATGGAGGGCTTTCAGAAGAGTTCCTCAACGGCCTGGAAATTTTCATGGCTCAAGCGAGTAGTGTGCCTACAATTCAACGAACCGGAGTGATGGTGTGCCCGTGTCGGAAGTGCAAAAATTCGAGGACGCAGACAATTGATACAGTTGGTACGCATTTATTTAATAGAGGGTTTACACCTGAATATTATGTTTGGTTTTATCATGGAGAGGGATATGAAGATGAAACTTCGGGTAGTACTAGTTACCAACCTATGGATCAGGGTTATTCAAATGAGCAATTTGATCAGCATCAATTTGTTATAGAAAATGATCATGATGTCGGGTTAGAACATAATAGGTTCGAAGAAATGGTAATCGATGCATTTCCTGGAGTTATGTCTACTCCTGATGTTGCTGAGGAACCCAATGTAGATGCCAAAAAATTCTATGATATGCTTGATATGGCAAACCAACCAATCTATGAAGGTTGTAGGGAAGGTCTGTCTAAATTATCATTGGCATCTAGGATGATGACAATAAAGTCTGATCATAATCAATCTGAGAGTTGCATGGATGATTGGACAGCTCTTCTAAAAGAATATTTGCCAGAGGGTAATCAAGCTGCTGAGTCCTACTACGACATACAAAAACTAGTATCTAGTTTAGGATTGCCCTCGCAGACGATAGATGTTTGCATTGACAATTGCATGATATTTTGGAAAGATGATGAAAATCTGCAGGAATGTCGATTTTGCCACAAACCAAGATTTAAGCCCCAAGGAGCTGGTAGAAGTAAAGTGCCGTTCCAGAAAATGTGGTATCTGCCCATAACAGATAGGCTACAAAGGCTATACCATTCCGAACGAACAGCTGCATCAATGAGGTGGCATGCGGAACATTCAACTATTGAAGGAGAAGTTCATCATCCTTCTGATGCAAAAGCTTGGAAACACTTCAAATCGGTACACTCTAATTTTGCTAAAGAGAAGCGCAATGTTTATCTTGGCCTATGTACAGATGGTTTTAGTCCGTTCGGTATGTCTGGCAGGCAATATTCTTTGTGGCCGGTTATATTGACACCTTATAACCTTCCCCCTGATATGTGCATGCAGAGGGAATTTCTGTTTTTGAGTATTTTAGTCCCTGGTCCGAAGCATCCAAGAAGATCAATTGATGTGTTTTTACAGCCGCTGATTGACGAGTTGAACTTGTTGTGGTCTCACGGGGTTCGTACTTTTGATTACTCCAGGAAAAAGAATTTTACCATGCGAGCTGTGCTTATGTGGACGATAAGCGATTTTCCAGCGTACGGAATGTTATATGGTTGGACAACACATGGTAGGTTATCATGTCCGTATTGCCAAAATGAAACAGATGCATTCCAACTTAAAAATGGTAGAAAATCTTGTTGGTTTGATTGTCACCGGAGGTTTCTCCCTATGAATCATCCGTACCGAGGGAATAGAAGACTATTCACAAAGGGCAAACGTGTACGTATCCCCCCACCTCCATAACTTTCAGGAGAGCAAATTGAAGGTCAACTTGATTATTGGGGAGCTCAGGACACAGCAAAACGTGGAGGTAACTGGCTTAACATCCCGACCAATCTCCCAGATGGATACCTTGTCGAACATAATTGGCATAAGAAGAGCATTTTCTGGGATCTACCGTACTGGAAATATCATCTATTGCGCCACAATCTTGATGTCATGCACATTGAGAAAAACTTTTTCGATAACATCATGCACACCATCTTAAATGTTTCAGGCAAGTCTAAAGACAACTTGAAGTCTAGATTGGATTTGCCTCTTATATGCTCTAGAGTTGAGTTACATCTCACGGGAGATGGGAGAGCTCCAGTGCCTATCTTTAGATTGTCAAGCGAAGGTAAATCAACATTCTTCAACTGGGTTTCCACCGAAGTTAAGTTCCCAGATGAATATGTGTCAAAACTCTCTAAGTCTGTGGAGCAAGGCAAAAAATTTTCTGGTATGAAGAGTCATGATTGTCATGTGTTTATGGAGAGATTATTGCCTTTCGCCTTTGCAGAGCTTTTGCCAACAAACGTGCATGAATCACTTGTAGGTATATTTTCTATGACGATATATAAATATATTTTTGTTATGATATGTGAAAAATTACATTTCTGTTTTTGTTGATATGGTTTTACTATGGTTTTAGGTGTTGGCGCATTTTTTCGAGATCTGTGTGTGCGAACTCTGACTGAAGATGGAATTCAACAACTAAACAATAACATCGCTATATTGTTGTGCAACTTAGAGAAGATATTCCCTCCATCTTTCTTTGATGTTATGGAGCATCTTCCTATCCATCTTCCTCACGAAGCCGATTTAGGAGGACCCGTTCAATTTCGTTGGATGTATCCTTTCGAGAGATTCATGAAACACTTAAAAGGAAAGGCAAAAAACTTGGCTAGGGTTGAGGGATCAATTGTTGCGGGAAGTTTAACCGAAGAAACCTCTCATTTTAGCTCATATTACTTCTCTCCAACCGTCCGGACACGAAAAAGAGCTCCACGTAGGTACGACGATGGTGGGATCGCGCAAACGTATCCAGTTTCTGATGTCCCAGATATATTCTGTTCAGTTGGTAGGCATGCCGGAATCACAAGCGAGGAAGATTGGTTCTCATACGAAGACTACAATTGCGCACACACATATATTCTATTACAATGCGACGAAGCCAGCCCATTTTTGAGGTACATATTATAATTACCCACTATGGATTAAGGTCTAAAGGGTTATTTTTGTACTTACATATGCTTTAGCAACATTTGTTTTAACTATATTTTGTATTAGTGAATTCATTCGTCAAGTCAACGAGGCTTTCCCAAATGCATCCGCCGGGGAGATTGAAAAACGTAAAGATCTACACTTTGCTAAATGGTTGAGAACTCAGGTACGTTCAAAACAAATTATATATATTCAGCTCATCTTCCTCACATATATATAAATGTTTATACTATACTTACAATGTGTTTACCTTGTATGGCTAGGTTGATTATGGAGACACATCATACCCTGTATGGTTTAGAGAGTTGATCCAAGATCCGTTGGGGAAAATTACGTCATCTCCAATATATTGTACACGAGGTTATGTGTTTCATACGTTTGAATGTGGAAAAAATAGAGCAACTGCGAACTATGGTGTGGTAGTTCGAGCCGGGGACACATATTTTTATGGCATTATACAAGATATTGTTGAAGTGCAATTCCCTGGTTTGGTTAACTTAAAGTGCACCCTTTTCAAATGCGAGTGGTTTGATCCAGTTGTCGGGCGAGGGGTTCGATTAGGAAAGTTTGGTGTCATCGATGTTAACGGATCGCGTTCTTATGCAAAGTACGATCCATTTATCCTTGCATCACAAGCGGATCAAGTTTGCTTCATTCCATATCCACGTGTCAGAAAAACAGGGATCTCATGGTTATCTGTGCTTAAAATAGCCCCCAGAGGAATGATAGTTGAATCTGACGACGCTCCTATGCAATATGAAAATGCGGTGGATCTAACAACTCCAGAACAAGATATAGACAACATCATTCTTATAGATCCGCAAAATCGAGAAGTTGAAATACTTGCGGATGCAACCGATGCAGAAAACCCCGAAGACGATTTCGTAAACGAGAGTGGAGAAAGTACCGATGAGGATGACGTGAACTCAAATGACGATTCAGAGTGAATCATATATTACTTTGTCTTTTTATTTCATTTGTATAACAAAATGTTTATTAGTATCCTGGATAATTTAAATTTTCAAATTTTTCTAGTTTTTACAATATTTTTCTAATTTTTTAAAAATAATAAAAAGAGCATTTTTAATTTATAAACTAAATTTATCCGATACACTTATTTTGGGGTTTTGGTTCAGGTTTAGCGTCGAATTAGCGTCGATTCCGACAAAATGATGCGTTACGAAATCGACGCTAATTCAACGCTAATATAGCGTCGAATTAGCGTCGATATTTTTACTTCCGATGCTAATTAGACGCTATACCGACGCTAATTATTTTTGTTATTGGGTACCGAACCCGATTAGCGTCGAATTAGCGTCGAAATCAAGATACGTCGACGCTAATTCGACGCTAAATCAAACAAATTTGGTATTTGGGGTTTAGGGTTTAGAATGTAAACCGCATCGAATTTTTTGGTTTCGACGCTAATTCGACGCTATTTTGAATTAATTTAATTTCCCCAACGGCGGTTAACCGAAACATTTCAAACAGATTTTGGGTAAACAGAATGATTTCAAACAGATTTTGGTTAAACCGATGCTTTTTCGACGCTAATTCGACGCTAAATCAAAAAATTTCAGATCAACCCGCGGTAAACCAAAATTTCATCGAAACCACGAAAAAACCAAAATTGAAATTTTTTAAAACATTCCGACGCTAATTCGACGCTATTTAGCGTCGAATTAGCGTCGATATTTGTTTTAATTCAGATCCGCAGATCTCTTCTCCTCCGCAGACCTGCAATTTTTTACAAAATCTCTCGAAAACTCCCTCTCCCCCTCCGCCTCTCTCTCTCGGCCCGTCACACAGCCGGATTTTCTCTCTTTCTCTCTCTCTCACCGTCGATTCCCTCTCTCTCTCACCGCCGAATTTTCTCTCTCTCTCCATCGAACCACCGCCGCTACCCCTCCCTCTCTCACCACCGGATTCTCTCTCTCGCGGCCACGAACCACCGCCGGATTCCCTCTCTCTCATCGCCGGATTCCCTCTCTCTCGCCTCCCACCACCGCCGGAATCCCACCACCACAACAAAATTTGATGGTAAATTTTTTTTTTTTTTTTCATAATTTATATATAAATTAGTAATTTTTACATAAAAATGATAATTAAATATGATAGTAATTTGATAGAAACTAGTTTGAGGAAATATATAGGAATAAAATTTTAGGGAATTTGATATGAAATAGGTTTGAAAAAATAAATAGCAAATAGATTTTAGGAAATTTGATATTAATTAGATTTTAGGAAATAAAGTTGAGGAAATTTTATATAAAATAGACTTTAGAAAATATATAGGATAATTATTTTAGGAATTTTGATATTAAATAGATTTTAAGAAATATATACGAAAAATATTTTGGATATTAAATAGATTTTAGGAAAAATGTAGAAAATTACATATAAAATTTGATTTGTTATTAATTTCTAAATTTGGAAAAAATAAAAGCCAATTGATGAATTTATATTTTTGGAAATTTATTTATGTAAAGTAAAGTAAATTAATTTAATAATTTTTTGAAAATTATTGATTTATGGATTTATGTGTTTTTTTTTCTTAAATTGAAGAATTTATAAATGTTCACCAAATGTCGTTCAATTTATGGATTTATAATTTTTTTTCATAAATTTAAATATGTGTTCTACCAAATTATTTAACAATTGTTTATTTTTTTTATGAATTTATCTTTTACATGTTTTAATTTAATAGTTTTGTTTTATTTTATAGGCGGATCGAGAACCTCCTTCATATGGCCAGTTATTTGGGGAGGATGTTACGGTTCCCGGATCCGATACTCGACGCGGCTCCGGATCATGGTCGGGATCGGGTTCGCAGGCTGCGAACTATCGTCGTCGGGCTCCGCCACGGGCTCCACCACGAGCTCCGCCACGGGCTCCCCCAAGGGCTTCGCCACCGCCACCTCCACCGCCTCAGCCAGAGCCAGAGCCGCCAACAGAAGAAGACGACGCACACCCTTCCGATGAGTACTCTGAGCCGCCACCGGCAAACACGCCTCTCATGATGCGGATTACCGAGATTCTCCGCCAACCTGGACGAGAGACACGGGTCCAGAGTCTCCATCCGATGAGGCCTCCTGGTACATTATGGTATGATTAAATCTTTTACAATATTACTAATTAAGAAACATTAATTTTGTTTATTAAATTTTTAATTACAAATTAAAATTAAATTTTTGTAATTTTTTGTTTAACAGGTTTAGCGATAACAAGGTATCGCGTTCGGTCACCAAAGCCATCGCAGCCTATTTCACGATGCCCCATGCTAATTGGAGCCAAACCCCGCAGCATGTTCGAGATATTTGGTTCGAGTCATGGGCGGTAAGTCATTTTATCTTATTTATTTTAATTGATTAAAATCTTTTATGTAAATATATTCATAACATTATTCGTATTTTTGTAGCAAGGGTGGCACTGGGAGGAATTCCGTACTTTCGAAGTGCGAACGGAGTTCGAGCATAAGGCGCTAAAGCGTCTAAACGGTTACGTCGGTAGCTTGAAGAAAGCGTGGCGCGCAAAAGGCGATGAGGGGAAGCCGAAGGGGATGGATCCCGATGTTTGGTCGGGGCTAGTGCAGTTTTGGGAGGATCCCCACTCGGTGGTTAAATCGGGAAAGTGTTCGGCAGCCCGTCTCACACCTGTGGCCGAAGGAGATGGACCTTCAAAGCACTGTGCAGGTCAATCTTCATACGCCACAGTACGCATCAACATGGTAATATTTTAATTAATTTAATTCTTTTGATTTGTTTTAAATATTTATTTATTTATATATTTCATTTTTTATGTTTATTTTTGTTTACCAGGCTAATGGCGGTGAACTTCCTCCGATGCACAAAGTTATGGAGGAAACTCATCGGAGGAAGGATGGAACATTTGTTACCGCTCAAGCGGAACAAACGTTCAACGCGTACAATGCACGACTGGCAGAGCTAGATGAGTCTGTCCAGTCTACGATGAGTGTCCAAAACTTCGATAGACTTTACGAAGAGGTAATTTTTTCGTTAATTAGATTATATTTATTTTTTTTTTTAATTACAATTTTATTGTATAACACTTTTATTTTATAGATTGCACCGAAGAAGAAAGGACGAACGATGGGTGTTGGATCCATCAAGGATGTCCCTGCAGCTTCATCGTCTGCTCGCTACTCTTACACTCATCCGGGTTCATCCGAGCCGCAGTTGACGAGACAGTTGGATGCTGCCAACACTAGGATTGCGCAGCTCGAGACAGAATAAGCGGGTCTGAAGAGTAGTTTCTCGGCAATTACAAGTCTCTTCGACATCATTGCAGTGGAGAACCCGAGATTAGCAACTGCTTTGCAAGGAATGCGTCCTCCACCGCCTCGTACATCTGCCGATCCATCGCAGTCACACCAGGAAAACGAAGAGATAACACCAGAAGATGTTATCAACCTCATGAGTCAACAAGATCATTAGATTAGGGTTTTAATTTAATTTGTATAAGATAATTTTATTTTATAATATTTTAATTTTTATTATATTAAAAAAAAATTTTATATTTTTTAATTTTTTAAAAAGAATTTCAGTTTTTAAAAATAAATTTTTAAAAAGAGTTTCATTTTTTAAAAATTTTTTTTTTATCAAACCGACCCTATATCGATGCTATTCCGATGCTAAATTAGCGTCGAATTGTAGCATCGACACAATTCGACGCGAAATCGACGCTAATTTAGCATCGGAATAGCATCAAATTATAGCATCGACACAATTCGATGCTATTCCGATGCTAAATTAGCGTCCATTTTGCATCGAATAGTGTCGACCCTATAATTCGATGTTATTCCGATGCTAAATTAGCGTCGAATTAGCGTCGATATACGTCGATGCAAAAATTCGACGCTAATTTGACGCTAATTTAGCGTCGAATTAGCGTCGAATTGTAATTAGCGTCGAAATATGACGATGCTAAATCTGTGTTTTCTTGTAGTGCTGTGTGTATAGCCTATAGATGGGATGATCGTCTCACTGAGTATTTGTGATAATACTCACACATCTATTTTTGTCATGTGATGCAGGTAAAGAGGAATTGTGATCGTGGAATCATGGCTAAGAAGTGAAGATGATCTAGAGTCTCGATTGTGTTATTTTATCGTATTGTTTAGAACCGTTAGGTTGCTGGTTTGATATATTGGATTGTGGAATTGGTTATTGGGTTTAATGATTAATTCGGTTGATTGATTTGGTTTGAATTCCGCTAGTTTAATTGTTATTTGAGTGTGCTTGATTGGATATTGGAAACATTAATTCGAATCTAATGTAATTAAAAAAATATATATATGGGTCGAGTTGTTTCAAATGTTCGTGATAATCCTCTATACAATGGAGTAGAGTCAATCAGTTCTCCTTTCCCAGCATAATCTCGATTAGTTCTTTGAAAGCGAACTTTTTAATCATTTGAACTGCCTATTGAAAATTTTATTTCTATCTTTCAAATGCATTTTTAAGAAGGCTCTAGTATATTATTTAGTCCATATCCAATATGTTATTAAGATAACCTCCATAAATTAATACTTTATAAATTAATAAATTTTTTTATCCCGAGTCAGACCAATATAAATTTTTTCGATCGATAAGATAATAAGATAATAATCTGTTTGAAGCTTCTATGTAAAATATAGTCCCAATAATAGAGTAACTTAAAAATTATATATAATTATGCATATATGTATAATTTTTTTGGCTTCACTGATTTTTATTCTACGTATTACATCAAAAAAACTTTTGTAATTAATTTATCGGGATCTAAAACTTATGTAAAATTATATATACGATATTTGATTATATATACATAACTCTTTCCAAATGTATCATAATATATATTATTGCTGAAGTTATCATCAACATTTAGAATAATAACCTTATTTTCTTCTAAATTTTGGTACTTAATAATGTGTATTATTTTTATATGGATAGTATATTATGATGTTAACATTGATTCTATTGCAATAACCAAAAATATAAATCAGAATCTCAAGTTAATACAGATCATTTTTATAAATAAATTTAACTAAGTTTTTTAATATAATATTATTAGAATTTTTATCTAAAACAAATATCTCCCTGTAAATTAATATTTTTCAATAAATTTTCAAAATCCTATTATTAATTTATATAAATTTTACTGTATTTGTACTTCTAATTTTGTTTAGAATTTGCCAATTTCCATTGAAAAAAAAATACTTAAAAATTAATAGATTATGAACACTAACTAAGAGTAAAAGAAAAGTAAAAGGATCCCTATATTGTCATTTCACAAAACACAATAGGGACAACTTCGTAAATGCCCGCCGTATTAAATAAATAAATTAAAAAAGCAAAAAAAAAAAAAACGCACCACTTTTCTTTTTCGCTTATGCACAGTTTGTCGGTTTGCGTGCAAATCCTCTGTTTCACATTTTCTCTCTCTTCTCTTTTATTCTTCTCTCTCCTTCTCTCTTCTAAAAGCTCAGACCAAACACACATCACTTAAACTCTCTCTCTCTCCATCTCTTCTTCTTCTTCTCCACTTTCTCACTTAACCACTGTTACTTTTTTCAAAATCTCCTTTAGTGTTCTTCAGAATCTTGGAAAAAACTTTTCTCATCTTCACAATTGTACCAAGTTATGTTCTGGGTTTCTTCTTCCTCATCTTCTGTGTTCTAAAATTCTGGTAATGCTTCGACCAGTTCGTATCTCTCTTCTTTGAGAGAATTCACGTCACTTTCTCGGGAAAGTTTGGGTCTTTCTCTTTACCCAGACTCTGTTTTTTCTTTGTTAATCTCTTTTTTTTTTTTCCTGGAAGAAGAATCTCTAAAATTCTCAGATCTTGTGAATCTCTTAATTTTTTCTTTTCTTTTTCTCTTTTTTTTTGTTTTGTTTCCACATGTCGTTGGTCTTTCGCTACAAGCCACAACCATAGAATCTTCTTTGTCTGAAAAGAATTACAATTTACGTTTCTCTTAAGAAACAGACGGACTTTCCGAAGAAAAAATAAAAGTTTAAAGAAGTAGTAAAGAAGAAGAAGAACAACAACAAGTTTGAGACTTTTGCAGTTTTGTGGTCCAGAAGAAAAAAAGAAGAAACATGGAGATGGCGGTGGCTAATCACCGAGAGAGAAGCAGTGATAGTATGAATAGACATTTAGACAGTAGCGGTAAGTATGTTCGGTACACGGCGGAGCAAGTTGAAGCTCTCGAGCGTGTCTACGCCGAGTGTCCTAAGCCCAGCTCGCTCCGGAGACAGCAATTGATCCGTGAATGTTCCATTTTGGCTAATATCGAGCCTAAGCAGATCAAAGTCTGGTTTCAGAACCGGAGGTATTGTTTCTTCTTCTCACTTTCTTACAAGAAGAAGAAAACTTTTGGTAATTTAGGATTTAGGGATTTGGAAATTGTGTATGGATTTAGGAATCTGTGTCATATTCAAACGAAATGAAACCACGTTTGGAGTTTATCTATTTCTGTTTGTTCTTTACAAGATTTGGTTAGTGTTTCTATAATTCCCCGACACAATTTCCTGTTCTATTTTACCCAAAAGAGCTCCACTGAATCTGTCTGGTAGTTTTGATGTGAAGAACTGTGTTTGGATTCACTCATTAGCTCTAATAACTATTCTCTTGTCTGATGTCTAATCTTTTGGCAGTTTTGCTGATTGTTTTTTATTATAGGTGCCGAGATAAGCAGAGGAAAGAGGCGTCAAGGCTACAGAGCGTAAACCGGAAGCTCTCTGCGATGAATAAACTGTTAATGGAGGAGAATGATAGACTGCAGAAGCAAGTTTCTCAGCTTGTTTGCGAAAATGGATATATGAAGCAGCAGCTAACAACTGTTGTATGTAACCTAAATTTCTTCGTTTTGAAACGTGTTTTTTATGGAATTGATAGCCGAGTTTTAAATGGCTTGATATTGTAATTTCAGGTGACCGATGCAAGCTGCGACTCTGCGGCTACAACTCCTCAGCATTCGCTTAGAGATGCAAATAGCCCTGCTGGGTAAAGTTTCATTTTGGTGTGGTAGTGACATTTTCAAATCTTTTCTCTAGGCCTAATTACTTGGTTTTCTTCTTAGATTGCTCTCAATCGCAGAGGAGACCTTGGCAGAGTTCCTATCCAAGGCTACAGGAACTGCTGTTGATTGGGTTCAGATGCCCGGGATGAAGGTTATACGCGTCTCATTACATTACTCATGTGTGTATCCTGTTGGCTATATCTGTAATTTTGAAATGTGGATTTGATGTTGTGTGCTTTAGCCTGGTCCGGATTCGGTTGGCATCTTTGCTATTTCGCAAAGATGTAGTGGAGTGGCAGCTCGAGCCTGTGGTCTTGTTAGCTTAGAGCCTATGAAGGTAATATAGCGTCACTCTTTTCAATGCTATACAGACTAAGGATATTTGTTACATTAAGTCTACATGTTTCATTTATAACCATTTCACCTTGCAGATTGCAGAGATACTCAAAGATCGACCATCTTGGTTCCGTGACTGTAGGAGCCTTGAAGTTTTCACTATGTTCCCGGCTGGTAATGGCGGCACAATTGAGCTTGTGTATATGCAGGTGAATCTTTTTCTCTTGTTGTTTAGTTTACTTCATGTAACAATTGAAGATGAATGATTAAGTTGCGAAATGACTTTTTGGTCAGACATATGCACCAACTACTCTGGCTCCTGCCCGCGATTTCTGGACCCTAAGATATACAACTAGCCTCGACAATGGCAGTTTTGTGGTATGCAAATCTCATAGCGTGTGTTTAATGTTTACATATAACAAATATATGTTTCTGTAGATCTCGTGGGTACTAATGCTTTCAATGCGTCTTAAAAAGGTCTGTGAGAGGTCACTTTCTGGTTCTGGAGCTGGTCCTAACGCTGCTTCAGCTTCTCAGTTCGTGAGAGCAGAAATGCTTTCTAGTGGGTATTTAATAAGGCCTTGTGATGGTGGCGGTTCAATTATCCACATTGTCGATCACCTTAATCTCGAGGTGATATTTGCAGATGACATTCCATACTTGTTTCCTTATGTTACTGAACGAATTGATTCTTAATCTTCCCTTCTTACATTGTAGGCTTGGAGTGTTCCGGATGTGCTTCGACCCCTTTATGAGTCATCCAAAGTTGTCGCACAAAAAATGACCATTTCCGTGAGTGTATATATAGACTAATCATGTGATATGAGTGTAGCAATATGCCTATCTAATGGATGGGGTTGATGTTTTAGGCGTTGCGGTATATCAGGCAGTTAGCGCAAGAGTCTAATGGTGAATTAGTGTATGGATTAGGAAGGCAGCCCGCTGTTCTAAGAACCTTTAGCCAGAGGTTAAGCAGGTAAATCGATCATTAGCTTAAAATCTTATTGTTTTTTGCTCTGTTTGGTTTTTGATTTACTTTCTGTTTTTGGTTTGTTTCAGGGGATTTAATGATGCAGTTAATGGGTTTGGTGACGACGGGTGGTCTACAATGCATTGTGATGGCGCGGAAGACATTATTGTTGCTATCAACTCTACAAAGCATTTGAATAATGTTTCTAATTCTCTTTCGTTCCTTGGAGGCGTGCTTTGTGCCAAGGCTTCAATGCTTCTCCAAGTAAGTTCTTCTGCTCAGTTGTGGTATTTTGTCTTTTTGAACCTTTCTATGGCTGAAATTTCTGTTCCCTGTCTTCCGTAGAATGTTCCTCCGGCGGTTTTGATCCGGTTTCTTAGAGAGCATCGATCCGAGTGGGCTGATTTCAATGTTGATGCATATTCTGCCGCTACACTCAAAGCAGGGACCTTTGCTTATCCAGGAATGAGGCCTACGAGGTTCACCGGTAGCCAAATCATAATGCCACTAGGGCATACGATCGAACACGAAGAAGTAAGGCTTTCTAGTCTTATTCAATTAGAAAACATCATTTTGTGTTCTCTCTCTTAATATATTTGGTGTTTTGATGCTTCAGATGCTTGAAGTTGTTAGATTAGAAGGTCATTCTCTTGCACAAGAAGATGCATTTATGTCCCGGGATGTCCATCTTCTTCAGGTATATCACTTTTAACCGGATGGATCTTGAAAATTTCTTTCATTTTATAGTTAATTAACTTAAGGATGTATGGCAGATTTGTACTGGGATTGACGAGAATGCTGTTGGAGCTTGTTCAGAACTAATATTTGCTCCGATTAATGAGATGTTCCCGGATGATGCTCCACTTGTTCCATCTGGATTCCGAGTCATACCCATTGATGCTAAAACGGTAGTTGTCTTTGTTCCATCACTGGTTATTTTCTTGCTTAGACTCAAATGTTCACATTATTTACTCATACAGGGAAATTCGCAAGACTTGTTAACCGCTAACCATCGTACATTAGACTTAACTTCTAGCCTTGAAGTCGGTCCATCACCAGAGAATGCCTCTGGAAACTCTTCTCCTGGCTCAAGCTCGAGGTGTATTCTCACTATCGCGTTTCAGTTCCCTTTTGAGAACAACTTGCAAGAAAATGTTGCCGGTATGGCTTGCCAATACGTGCGGAGCGTTATTTCATCAGTTCAAAGAGTGGCAATGGCAATCTCACCATCTGGGATAAGCCCGAGTCTGGGCTCAAAGTTTTCCCCGGGATCTCCTGAAGCTGTTACTCTTGCTCAATGGATCTCCCAAAGTTACACGTGGGTTTTAATGTTTACTTGAGTCTTTCTTATAATCCTCGAGCTTTTCGATGATGTCTTATGTATATTTTTGTTTTCCCAGTCACCACTTGGGCTCAGAGCTGCTGACAGTTGACTCGCTTGGAAACAACGACTCGATATTGAAACTTCTTTGGGATCACCAAGATGCCATCTTGTGTTGCTCTTTGAAGGTTTGTGCGCTAAACCTCTAACAAAACCATTTCGGCTTTGCACTTTGGGGTTGGAATGGTTCTGAATTGAACACCGGGAATCTTAGACATGTAACCGTCCTCGGTATAATGTGGTCTTGTTATTATGATGCAGCCGCAACCAGTGTTTATGTTTGCGAACCAGGCGGGTCTAGACATGCTAGAGACAACACTTGTAGCCTTACAAGACATCACACTCGAAAAGATCTTCGATGAATCCGGTCGAAAGGCTCTCTGCTCCGACTTCGCCAAGCTAATGCAACAGGTAAAAAACAAAAACAAAGTCTTTGGTCACAAGTGAGAAACCCATCTGCAAGATAATGTTATTGATTCATTGTCTGCCTTGTTCAGGGATTTGCTTGCTTGCCTTCAGGAATCTGTTTGTCAACAATGGGAAGACATGTGACTTATGAACAAGCTGTTGCTTGGAAAGTGTTTACTGCATCTGAAGATAACAATGACAACAACAATTTGCATTGTCTTGCCTTCTCTTTTGTAAACTGGTCTTTTGTGTGATTCTCGATTGCTAGAAGTAAAAAAGACTAATTAAAATTTACGTTAGACAAACTCAAATTTTTGGTTCTTGTTTAGGTTTCTTTTGTTTTGATTTTTAATCAGTTATGATCAAATATTCCTCAAATCCTTTTTGGTTTTTCTATTGCATTTACTTACCATTCACGTAGGTACAAATTATCTGTAGTACATCCAAAATTGATTCCAATATTATTCAAATTACCATTATTTTATAACTAAATTGATTAAATTGAAAAGGATAATTTTGAACTAATGCAATGGCAATTTCAGTAATTTTGAGTACAATTTCGGCTATTTTTATGTTACGAATTAATTGTATTTTCGTTTTTATTTTTGAGGTACATTAATGATATTTTTGTTATTTTAGGAAAGTTTTGTAAAATCAGCATTAATTCAAAAATATTTAATTACCAATCAAATTTTTTTAAAAATATTTAATATCCCTTTATATCGACATATAATCAATTTTAAGAATTAGATCCCCCATTCATCTTTGCTTGATGATATTTTTATATACAAATTAAATAATAAGATAATTTATATGATAAAAAAACATAATTTTTTTTATGCATATGTTATGATTTGAATTTTTCAAAAAAAAAAAGAAAAAATAATGTTTGTCAAAGTCCCACATCGGATACGAAAATGAATTAGAATAAAAAGACATACTATAAAAAGAAACAAAATAATCAAAAGCGGTAAGAGTAGGAAACCTAATATAATAGGCATCCAAAACAAAATATTTAATTCGTTTTAATTCAGTTATTAAGTTAAACATCATAATTAAATTGAATAATAGAAATAACTTTTTCAAAATTTTAATTTGATTAAAATGTTATTTTTTTTTTCTTTTTCGTTAAAAGATGTGGCTTTCATTAAATGAAATATGAATGTTCTACAATCAATCTAAACCAAAAGTAGAGTAACCTTATGCAAACAAAACTGGGTAACCTTAACAACTAGCCCATAACATAGAGAGATAACAAGGTTGAAGCGACAGTGCCTCCTACACACCGGTATTGGCACTTTCATCTTCAAAGAAACCACTCTGCCATCTTGTGGATCTTTTAATCGTATTTATTTTTATTTTTTGTATTTTATTTTATTTAATTCAATAGAAATTTCCTAAATTATTCTTAATAATAAATCTAAACAATAAATAGATATATTCAAAGTAAATATAATCTCATAAAATCTTTAGAATCTGATTTATTATTATTCTTTGAAAAGATGCCTAAAAACCTAATTTAATTATAAGACATAAACTATTTAACATATGAAAAAACAATGTTTTTAAAGTCCCACATCGCATATACAAATGAATTTGGATAAAAAAAAATACTATAAAAGAATAACAATTTTATGAAGAACGGTAAGAGAAGGAAACTTAATATACTAAGCATCCAAAACTAATAATTTAATTTGTTTTGATTCGGTTATTAAGTTAAACCGCACAATTAAATCGAATAATAGAAATAAATCTAGCAAAACTTTAATTTGATAAAATAGGTTATTTAAAATATTTAAAGGAACAAAATAATCCTATTAGTTATATAAAAAAAATATTTTAATTTTGTTTATATATTTTCTACATGAGTTTCTTATTATTTTTAATTTATTTAAATATCATTAATATTGATTTCCTCAAATAATCTTAACAAGATATGTAAACATTAATAAATATTCAAAGTAAAGATAATTTATTTAAATTATTCAAATTTGCGTTCGGAATTTTAGCAACAAAAATATTTTATTACCAATAATCACGAGATTTATGGTTTCCTTAACAAAGAGATTTTTCATACTCTAATTTTCGTATTTATATTTAACTATACATATAAAAACCATATTTTTCAAAGTCCCACATCGGATATGAAAGTGAATTTGGATCCATAGAAACACAATAAAAAATAAATTGAAGAAGAACAGTAAGAGCATGAAACTTAATATAATAGACATCTAAAACTAAACATTTGATTTGTTTTAATCCTGTTATTAAGTTAAACCGACAATCAAATCGAACAATAGAAATAACTTTAGAAAAACTTTAATTTGATAAAAAAATATTATTAAAAATTTTTAATAGAACGAAATAATCCTATTAATTATATTAAAAAAGTAGTTTAGTTTTTTAAGATTTCGTTTTTCTTTTTTATAATTATTAAATTATTAAAATATTTCAATAGCATTAGTAGTGATTTACAAAATTAATCTTAACAAGATATGTAAACAATAAATAGATATTTAAAGTAAAGATACTCTCATAAAGTCTTTATGATCCGATTTATTATATATAATTTTCTTTAAAAATGCCAAGACAACTTAATTTGTACCCAAGATCATAAATTACTTAACATATTAAAAACTAATGTTTGTCAAAATCCGACATCGGATATAAAAATGAATTTGGATCCAAAGAAATACTATAAAAGAATAACAATTTGATGAAGAGCTGTAAGAGTAGGAAGCCTATTATAATAGGCACCCAAAATTAATAATATAATTTGTTTTTCATTCGGTTATTAGGCTAAACCGCACAATTAAATCGAATAATATAAATAGTTTTAGTGAAATTTTAATTTGATAAAAAATGTTATTTAAAATTTTTGATGGAACAAAATAATCCTATTAATTATATAAAAAAATAGTTTAATTTTGTCATATATTTTCAATATAAGTTTTTTTTTTAAAATTTTCATTTTTCTTTCTTATTATTTTTAGTTTATTTAAATATTTCAATAGTATCTATAAAATATTAAAACATATATTTGAGTTATTTCCTTGGAATCGCGGCTTACGTGAGGAAGAAGTTGTGATTAATGAGTATGTGTCTTTCTTTTATTGTATAAATTTAAGTAGGTTATTCGCTACAAGTGTTACAAATCGTACTATCAATTATAATTATTTATATCGAACTAACAATTTAAGTATCTTTCCTCTAATTTTTTGTTATTATCTATTCAATAAAGTTATAGCTAATATATTAATTATTAATAGGATTTCCGGTTTTACAGTGAAGAAATCTATTTTTCATATTTACAATTAACTAATTAAATCGATTAAATGGTATTTAATGAGAATTTTAAGGAATCTTCATATGCTTTGAAACTTTTGTTGGGATTGGTTTATTAAGATTATGCAGCAAATTTCTCGTAGTTTTAAGGAATATTCTGATATTGAATGTTGCAGTTACAGTCAATAGTGATCCCAAGCTGATTTCTTAAAATGAAACGGTTTGTAAATTGTTTTGTTCATAAATATACGTACAAATGACATTAAGATGATGTTTTAGTAAATGGATTGTAGACAACATACATGGATCCTATCACTAGAAGCATGTGTGAGATTTTATAAAAGTATCACAGAAAGCACAAGTTATTGAAAAATTGTTTTAGAGATGTACATACACTTTAAAACAAGTATTAGACGGGTTAGCGCATACATGTCTTAATTATATTAAACAAAAATAAATAAAAATAAGTTGTATATCTTGTATTGCTTATAAACTTGGTTTTGGTTCTGAGAAGTTACCAGCGAGTGTAAAATTGACAGAAACAACAAAAGTTAAAAAATAAAGTTCTTTTTTGTCAACTACACATTAATCCAATTAGGTAGAAAGTTGTTTGAAAAAAAAAATCTACAGTTCTAGAACGGCCAGAACATGCCAAACAGTTCATTTTTAAAATAAAACTATAAAATGGCCAAAAATATAGAAAAATGGGAAAAGCGATTGTGCATCTCCCAGAATATTACCAAGAGGATAGAGAAAGTTAAATACATCTAATACTTTTAAAATGGGAAAACTGGCCGTGCTTCTCATTGAACCAAAAAAAAATTATTTAATAGACTAAAATTCATAGGAAAAAAATATTTTCATTTAACCGAAAAATTAGATCACATAAAATAAATAATTGCAAATTATACAAATATCTAATAGTTTCTAAATTAATAAATTTGTCAATTTTAATATATTTATTGTGATAAATATGAGTATTATTTATATCAACAAAACTATCTTATAAACTATATTTGAAATAATAGAAAATATTGAAACATAAACAATAAATTTTTATTGGAAACTGCTCAATCTTTGTCTAAACAAAAAAAATAAACTCATATGAACCTACATGTAGGTGTGTCAAAATAGGTCAATACCCATGGCTTATCCAAACGCGTCCATAATTTAAGTGGGTTAAGGTTATATTTTTTACCCGTATAAATAAATGAGTCTTCGGTGGGTTACCCCTAATGGTTTTATGAATTTAGCAGATAAATTCATTAGGATCATGAATTACCGATTGATTTATCACAAAATTTATCAAAAATAAAATAATATATATATATATAAATTACTCTAAAAGGTTATCAAGTGTTTTTTTTTTAAATTAACAGATATGTTTTTCTTCTTATTATCATCCAACTAAGATCGAAGTATCTTTTAAAACTAATCAATGGTTTATTGCTTTTATTGCTTTATTGATTTTATTAGCTTTATGATTTTTATTTTATTTTATTTTAAGATACATATACATTTTAATTTAATTTGTTACTTGAAAAGTTGAAAACGTTGGTCCGATTTATAATAATATGGATTGTTTTTATTTATCTATTAATTTATTCTTATATTTTAATTCATATGTGAGTAACTCATATAACCCATTAAGTCAATGATTTTTATATTTTTAGATTTAGATATATAAATTCAACTCATATAACATATGAGTCCGGGTGAAACCCCCATTAAATGTCAAACTCATGTGGGTTTGGGTCGGGTCGAGTTACCCGTTTTAACACTCTTTGGCTAAACCCCTAATTCAAAATTCTTAGGTTGGTATTAATAATCCAATACAATAAGAAAGCCAAGTTTAGTTTACATCATATATAACGAATGGTTCCGCATATAGTGCGGGTGAAAATCTAGTTAGAAAGTAAAACCGAAGCAACGGAGCAATATTTTAAACTTGTGATGTCATCAAGAGGAACTGAGGAAGACAAGGCCTCTGCTATGCTTAATTAAAAACCAACCTAAATTTCAATATTTTATCAATTTATTACAAAATATTGTTTCTATACAATAATTAATCTCAAACTATCAAAAACTTGCATGCTTTCTGAAACTATTTTGTTTTCTATTTTTCACCTATTCTTCTTCATCAAATCATAATATAGCAAATAGTTTTCATGTTTCTTGTGATGGCTCTTCAAGTTAAAAGCTGTATTAGAAAATGGAGTTAAACCAAGTTTACAACAATTTATCATTTGCCTTTTGATAATTTGACATCCCTTGTTATAATTATACCCTTTTACATTAAGTAATATATAAATATTTCAAAATTATTTAAAAAAAAAAACAAAGAATCAGCATGAATCCACAGTTGTAAGAAAGAAAAATTCACAGCCGAATCCAATTTCTGACCGGCTCTTTGATGGAAAGATCTTCAGAATTTCATGCATCTAGATGGTAAACCAGTCTGGTGATCGACGGCGACAATCTCAGAGACATTGTTGCAACGAAGAACATCTTGACCAAGCTTAGCCCCTGCAGCTTTAAGACCTTTAAGAGAAACCGGAATGTTAAAGAGGTTGAGTGATGGAAGCTTTGAAGCCGGAGGGAGTTTCTGATTCGGTAAGAAGTTTCTGAAATCATCCATAAGCAAAGGAACTTCGAAATCGGTTTTGTTGTGTTTAACAACATTGTCTTTGGCTGCAATGTGAGCTCCTGGTTCCATGTGGTTGGTTGAGAAGCTTGATTGGTTAGGGAAATTTGGGTAGAGACTAACGTATCCTCTAAGGTACATCATGTCGATCAGGAATTTCTTCCAAGAAGCTTGCCAACCGTTGGTTCTCGATTTCGGTATCTGTACCGGATTAGCTTTCGCGTTCTCCGTGAATCTCATGTTCATGTAGACATAGAATTCTCTCCATTGCTTCGGGAAGAAAACAGCTCCCCAACTGCAAGGTAATTGGTGAAGGTAAGGTGTGTGTGGATGGATTTGTTTGAAGAAATCTGTTGGGTTCCATTTGGGTCTCTCTTTAACGACTTCGACTATTTTGGGTGTGTAAAGAGAGATCGAGGAGAGTTCCGGGAAAGAGATTTGAGGGTCGTAGTGGTAAGCGAGCAGAGCGTATTTGATCCAGAGGTAGTAATAAGGAGACACTTCGATGTCGTCTTCAAGCAAGAGACCGAAGTCATCATCAGAAGCTGGATACCAACTCTCGCTCACAGCTCGGATTAAGCCTCCTTGGATGATTCTTCTTCTTAAGGTTTTTGGTCCGTGAGGCCAATCGAATGTGGTAACAACCTTTATCGTCTCTTCATCCACTTTGCTATCCATGTTGAAGCTGAGAGGTATTTCGTCGCCTAGATAGTATGCATTGCTCAAAGACCTAAGCAATCTTAATAAAGATTGAGCTCGGTTTTGCGTGATGATGTTCACTGAGACTCTCATCTTATTCCAGTCTGCAAACATATCAATTAGGGTAAGCAAAATTGCAAACGTAAAAGCAAAATCAAAGAAAAAAAGGCAAAAGGTTATGATTCTTACTTGGCAATGCTGTTGATCTAAGATCAGCCATCCATAGAACCTTGGAGATAGAAGCTCTCGGGAGAAGAACAAGTGCGGAGCCATTTGGGTTCGTCTCAGTAGCCATTTTCAAAGCTTTCTTCACGTTAGGATCAGCATCAGCTACCGTAATCACAACACTGGGGTTATGGATCTTAATAAGCCCTTTCAAGCTCGAATACACAGCTTGAAACACAGGTACCTCTGATTTAGACACACCCAAGATAGCTCCAACTTCCAAATCAAAAATCTTGAATCTCCTCTCCTTACAAACCACCTTAGGCCAATTCAAAGCAGAGGCCGCATCCTCGCACGGACAAAATTTCCCACCCGATACCGCGATATAAGCCTTTTTACCAACAGTGGTTCTGAACTTCTCAAGCAACGGACCAAGCGCTTTAACTTCATCGATTGAATGCGCGTAAAACAAAGCGTCAATCTTCTGAGGATACATTGCAGCCCATTGAGTTATGTAACCCGTCGAAAGCGCTTTCCACCATTGGTTGTCTCTAACTTCAACAATGTTTTTGAAAATCACAGTTGTTTCAGACACATAAGCTAGCCTATGTTCACTATCTCCCCATGTCTCCTTGTCGTTTGGATCCACAGGAAGAACAAAAGAACATGCATTTCTATACTTCTGAAGCTGGTAGCTGCACAAATAACGCAAAAAACCAAAACCCAATTATTACTTCACAACAAAGTTTCCTTTTTTTCTATACTTTCATCAGAAATTCAAACCTATAAAAAATTGTATATCACGAAACAAAACAGTGTCTAAAAAACGTGATTGTATTTACTCTCACGAAGATCATCATCTTGATAAACGTTACTTCAATGATTATGAATCAATTCAAAGATTGTATGAGACTAACCAACTTTATACAATATTATAACATATAAACACGATTTTCAATAAAAACCCTTATTTTAGGAACACTAACCTCAAGTGAAGATCTTCACCAGTGGCGAATGTGAATGGTTTTTCGATGAACAAAGCTTTAACTAGCTCCGCCGATAAAAACCACGAGCTAGACAAGAAATCAACCTGAAGAATCCGATCTAAGGTAATGTCATAAGCCGGATCAGGCAAGTAAAGCCCCGCTTCTTTAGATCTAAACTTCCTATAGCTCGGAAATGTGAAATCCTTTTGCCGGAAAGGAAGAATCCGTCCGATACTACCCAAAACAGAGTTCTCATACTTCTCCGTTCCGGCGACATGAGAGAGCATCTGAAGCATTTTTTTCCCAGGAATCATGTCGTCGTCGAGTATGTAAACCAGATCCGCTTCCGTTTGAAGCGCGATCTGGAATCTACCATAGTATTTGAAATCGTAGTTCGAGCTGATAAAGCTGATTCGAGAATCGTTGTAACTTCCGGCGATTCGCCGGAGAGAAGCTTCGTTAGGGCTACCGAAGGCCAAAACCCAGACATGGTGAAACGGCAGCGTTTGGTGGAGAAGAGAATCAAGCTGAGCACAAAGCGTTTTCCTCTTGAAATGGTTAAGTATCACTGTTACTTTGGGCTTTTTAGGCCCATTTAAAGCCCATTTAGACTTCATCTTCATCAACTCTTCTAAACTCTCGGACCCAAGATTCTTCCTCTGGAACGTTAAAACGTCGTCGTATAACTCTCTCTTCATTTTGATCATTTGCTCGTCGTTGGATTTCTTCTGAGAAAAATCGATTTTCTCGTACTCGCAAACCTCCGCCGGTAAGAATTTTGCCGGAAAGTTATCCTCCGACGATTTTAAGAAGGAGGCAGAGTCTTGGTAATGGCTTACGACGTGAGGGGTAACAATGTAATTACGCATGTTATGGGCCCATTTAGTGGCCCAAGTGAAGTCTGGTTTGGCCCGCAAGTCAATGGAAGGGCTCATGTAGTAGAGAAGTCCGGTTGCGTAGACGGCGAATACGAATTGAAGACACGTCAGCGCCGTCACGAACTTGGCCGAGTTGAGTTTCCGGCTTGGTTTTGTTTTCCCGGCGGAATATTCTCCGAAAATGCTTTCTATGTACTCGCCGCCGCTTCTCACCGCCGGTGGCCGGATAAAACCCATTTTCTGATCAGAATCCAAACCCTTATATAAATTTGAAGAAAACGAAAGAGAAATAATTAGAATGTGAAAGGTTGGTGTTTTTTTTTTTTTTTTTGGTTTCTTTCTCTGTAAACTGTTTATAGTAAGGTATATATATAGATGAATAAGACATGACATAATATATATATTATGTACATATATAAAGTGAGATTTGTGGGTGAAGAAGCATTACATAAGGAGGATATCACATGGGGTAAACGTTCATTAAGAATAAAGTAAAGTGTTGATAAAAAATCAAAGAATTTTTATTCTATTGGTTGAATGTACAAAAAGGTTAAGCGATACCGTTATTTTGTAACTTACTATTATAAATCGTTTTATTAGTAAAATATGATTTTAAAAAGGGGGATAATTAGGACAATACTCAACGGGAAAAGCCGGGTTAATTGGCGTATAAAAGGGATATGCATTTAACACTTGCATATGCTATGTTCATATTCTTCTGAATCGCATATTGCTATTCGGAAGATAAATGTATTTTCAAATGAAAGGACAACAAATTCATTAATACTTTTAGCTTTCTCATATATGAAATCGAGTAGAAAAAGCTTAACCAAAATATGAGGTACTCGGTGTGGAAACAAAATCAAGATTAATGTACTCTATTCATTGATGTTACTATTTGAGGTTTATGTAGCCTAATCGAGAAGGAGATACATAAAGTATATTACCTTTGTGTACATGTTCTTTCGTATAGTGGGGAATCAAGCCTTTTCTTCTTCAACAATCTATCTAGAAGATGTATTATATTATAGTACAGACTCTCCTTGAATAATGAAAATTTGAAGTTTGAAAGGAGTCTACAAATCCAAAGAAAGAAAGAGATTTGAGTAGAGAATGAGTTATTGAAAGTTAAAGAGTATAAAAAACATTTTATACAAATGTTTCGGGCAAGCGACGGTTTGACTTTGCAATTTGCATGTAGATACGTAGTTGAACTTTGCAGCAATTTGCCACCTTTTTCTCATATTATAGTTTCTCTGTTATCTTAATATTCCAATTTTTAATGGACTTTAGCCGAACATTTTACCAGAACAACTCCATTGTAGATCCATATCTCCAATTAATTGATTAAAAGCTAAGTCCAATTCAAACACTCGAATAACGCATAACAAAATTTTGAATGTTTTTGTAGTTTTTGATTTTTAGATTTTGGTTTCTGACTTTTTGGTTTTTGGTTTTTGCTTTTGCTGTAGATTTTGATTTTCTAAAAACTTGATTGGTGACTTGTTTAGTTTTTGGTTTTCTCTTCAATTTTATTTTCAAAGTAGTATGTTTTCGTTTATTTTTAAAGAGTTTAAAATTCCAACATAATAATTCACATAATTTTATAAATTATACAAAAACTGACTAAAAAAAGAAAAATTTCAAAAAATACCACTTTTCAAGTGCTACTTTACAAAAATGCCACACTTTTGAAATCTTTACAAAAATGCCAATTTTTCTTTATATTATTTATGTTTGGGTTAATTATGTTCTATTAGGGTTTAATTATGAGTCTTTATAGGGTTTTAGGGGTCAAAATATTTTTTAGGGTTTAGAATTTTAAGATATAAGCTTTGTAAATCTATAATTAGTGGCATTTTTGCAAATAGACACCCATAAGTGGCATTTTTGCAAATGTGCACACAAAAAGGGGCATTTTTGTAATTGTCCCCTAAAAAATTGCACACAGCTTTATTTCAGATTTAAAATAAAAAAAAAGTAGTTAAAATTTTAACAATTAAACGAACGAAAATTTTAAAAGAAATATGTTTATTAGTGAGTTATTATTTTCGTAATTTTTTATATTAGATTTGAGATACCAAAATAATTGTTTTTTATTTATTCAAAATGACTTGGGGTAGTTGTTATTTGTTTCAATCTTTATTGGATAAAAATCTTGATTGGATAAAAAAATAGTTTTTAGAAAAACAAAAACCAAAAACTACTTCAAAAACTACAAATATATTTTTTTCCTTAAATCGTGGTAAATAAGTTCTAGTCGATCTCTAATCCATGATTATTATTTTTCTTGGTATGATGCATTTCGTTTCTTAGATTACGAGTTTTGATTGAGGTCGGTCACGCATGTGTGACTATAATTAAGAAAATACGGTTAACATGATTGCTATCTTTTGTATCCTGACGTCAATTGCTTCTTTGACTCATTTAAGGTGTGTTCATATATATATATATATATATATACCGCAAATATCTACGGATATACCTTATGTTCGTGTACAAACTACTTGTATTTTTTTGTATAATGTTCCTCGCGATGGTAAAGTCATAGCATTCATTCACATCGCATTTTCTAACTCATACCATGACATGTACATATATTTATCTTTGATACATTTCAATATGAATACGTGATTTTAATTTTCTTAAAGCTACTAATGAGACGGACCATAAACTAATTCTCGGACATTAATTACTCGTGATGTTTTCAGTTTTAAGTATTTTAAAAAGATGCGAGTTAACAAAAACAATATTGTATCTACAGGATGTGAAAGTTATTTCATATACCACCGATCAAGAAGACAAAACCATTTTAACCACACAAAAAAAAGAGCGAAAAAGAAACCACCATATTACAACCACTTACAATATACTTGTTTTAGTTTTGTTTGTGTGGAAAGGATAATTTAGGCCAAGACTAGTTACTAGTTAGACACGAAAAATGAAATCTAACGAAAATTGATTTATGATGACCGGTCTCTCCAGAAGTAGAAATTTTTGTAATTATAAAGATTTTTTCCCTAAGGAGTTGTAATTTGACTTCTCAAAAACCCCACACTTTATCACGACCAAGCAGCTTCGTTGTTCCATTGTGCCTAATATATGTGGACCGACACACATATAGTCATGAACACGAAGGTATAGTGTAATTGCTTATTAGAACTTCACCAAACTTAAGCTTTTAGTATTTGTCAATCTCATAGTGTCAAATACACCACTTTATATTGTGTATATATCTCAGATAAAGTCAATGTACAAGTGGCCGTATGCATGTCTGATTCAAAGTCGATGTACAAGTGGTGATCATTATTAAACTATAATTAACGTTTTACTGAGTGTTTTGATCAATCTTAAATATTTTGATCATAACTATGGTTTTGGTTCAATGTTTTTTTCAACGTATCTCTTTCCATTTTTTGTTTGGTATGATTTCACTTCATGTATTCGAAAAATTGACTTGTAGGAAAATGTTCTATTATAGTAATTCCGCTACGTCACATGCACGTTCGCATTGGCGGTTTATGAGCTCAGCATTTATGCAACGCCTATTTTTGGAATCATCTCGAGCCTGAAAAACAAACAACCAAACAAGATCGATACAAGATATTAACCGGATCTTGCCAGTTAAAAGTAAAATAGATATTTGGTGATACGACGTATATGTATAAGGCACTATAAATGCCGACATATAAAACGTTAAATTTGAAACGTACATACACATAGCATAAACTCGTATGTGCTACTTTAGGATGTCGCCATCTAAAGGGTCAAATCAAATCTATTGATTGATCCAAAGAATGAACTTAAATATCAAGGTTCTAGACTACAAATATATTAAACTCATGAATCATGATCATTGATCAGAAGAAAATATGTTTTTTTGCAGTCATTGCTATTTACTTATTCGTCTACAATTTTCCTATGTAAGAATTCCATCAAATTAGGCTAGTTTCGATATAGTCGTTGATTTTTTAGCCTAATATGTTTGTCCTTGGTATGTTTTTTTTTAATGGTCGTCCAATGATCATAAACTAACCATTTCGACCAAAACTTAACAAAAAGATTAGAGTATATTGATGATTTTCTCCGGTATGATATACAAATTTTCGGAGTATCTATTCTTTCTAACACAATTTTTTGAAGAAACATTGATATTCCACAAGAAATTATTTAACCGACTATTTGTAATCTAGTACATAGTTTATGTTGTGTCATCATTCAGACTCAATACAAGCATTGACAAAAAAAAAAGATAGTGTTCTTGCTTATTTGTGCATGATTAGTTATCATATAATGTAATAGGCTTGTAAGTTATACTCTCCTATGTGGCCATTCACTAATCAAGCGGAATTTGGTGGAGAAAAATGGTTTAAAAATTGGAATGACATAAAATTCTTTTTTATTCATGAAATATACGTCTTTAATTGTTCCTTTTTTTTTGTTAATCAAATGCTAGCTTAAATAACTATTTGACTTTTTACAAATAAATATAGATACTTTGACTTTATTAAGAGAATTTGGAGGTAGATCTTGAGATCCAAGAACACAGGCTTCAGCACGTGAACAAGTCGCGTATCGATTTTTAATAAGTCTTCAGTTTCTAAATACCAAACAAAATTTATAATACGCACATGAAAAGAATATACATAAATTACCTTATTATATAAAAGAGGGTGTGCACATTGAAAACACGATATGTAAGCAAAATTAAAAATTATAATTCACCTGACATGTGTCTATATCTAATAATATTAAAATAAAAAACAGAACTAAAAATATAAAAATAAAAATGGAAAACGAATAAAATAATTGTCAAATAACTAACAAAATAGTATATCAATAAATTTCTCATTATACAAACTAATTATGAGAAAAGAAAATTTTTTAATACTCCACACTAACTTGGTTAAAAATTTTGAAACTTTTAGCTAGGTTAAAAAAAAATCTAATAGTTTAAATTAATTATAAAAAAATAAAGAAAAAATAGAGAGAGTGTAAAACATTAAAAAAACTAAAGAGAAAAAAATCAAGTAAAAAAGTATTATCGAGTAGAGTTTGACATGTAAGCAAAATTATAACTTCGCAAATTTTGATATGCGTCAAATATTGATCAAATGTTGACATGTATCAACATTAAAAATGGAAAACTAACAAAATAAAAAATAGTAAAAAAATAAAATTGTAATAATCCCAAATAGGTAAGAAAAAAAAATATAATAGTTTAAAAAGTTATAAAAATAAAATTAGGAAAGAATATAGAAGGACATAAACAATAAAATAAAAAAAGAGAGAGGAAATAGAAATTTTAATTAAGAAAAAAATATGAATGATAATATAAAAGAAATTTTAATAATTAAAAAAATAGAAAGAATATGGAAATCTCAATGTTAAAGTTTATATGTACAAACATACCAAAGAAAACAAAATCTTAAAACATAATTATTTTGTAAAAATAGTTATAGAATATTACAAAGAAATAGAACTCTTTTACTTATACTTTTGAATGTTAAAAAGAAAATTATATAAAAAGAAAATTTATATATGTTATAAGATAATAATAATATATTTACTGTTAAGATCCAAAACAGTAAGATTTGACGAGTATATATCTCTGTGAAAATAAATCGATGATATCAATGACATTTATCATCGATTTAATATTTTATAGGTTTTAATGAGATTATTCATAGAAATTTATTAATTTATTGTTTTATAATTTGACCCTATAATTTTTTAATTGTTATAACATTTTATCATATAGTTAATATAAATTCATAATGTGTAAGAATATTTTTTGTGTGTTATTAAGAATATGATTTAAATTCTATTTATGAATATATATATATATATATATATATATATATATATATATATATATATATTGGGTATGTATAATATGAATTATAATATGAAAATTAAGATATCAATTAAACTTTAATGGTTTAAGACCATGTTTAAATATTCAAAATATTTTTGTAATTTAACGGATTACTATTTAAAACTTAAATTTTGATATTAATAAATTTTAATGTGTTTACCCGCGTGTCAACGTGGCTAATCTAGTTATTTACTACATTTTCATTGTAGAATGTGGAGTTCAAGTAAATTTTAAGAAAAATCATTCTCACCTACACCAACTACTTGGTAATATGTTGCAAACCATCCAAATTATTGAAATATTTTTTAAACTAAAAAACTTGTATAGAATACAGGGTAACATACACTAACAATATGTAAACATGTTAAAAACTACAAATTGGAGTTTTTTGATAATTTTTATTCTATTTTGGAGTTAATCTATAATTATTTTCTTTAAAAAAATCATTTAAAAATCCAATAAAATATTAATAAAATAACTAAAATTCGAAAAAGAGAAAAAAATTTCATAAAATTTTAATTTTTAATTAAAAAAAACCAAAAATATTTTCAGTTTTGAAATTTTTTTACAAAAATTGTAAAATCCCAAAATTTCTAAGATTAAAAAAAATTCTTAAATTTACAAAATAAATCTTAAATTTACATTTCTAAAATTTCTAAAATTATAAAAAATCTTAAATTTCAAAACAACCAAAAAATTCTAAATAATTTACATTTACAAAAACAAAAAAAATCCCAAATGTTTTTTTTTTTTTTGCTCGTCACCACCTGCTTGGGTAACCAACTAGTGGTAAAGTAGTCATATAAAACTGTTGACAAAAAAATAATATATATTCAAAAACAAATTAAATTTTGGAAACCAAATTAAATTTGTAAAAATCCCCAAAATTCAGCGGCTGCAATAGAAATTCGTAAAAATACCACATTGGGTTGTCCATTTGCAAAAAATGCTACAAATTATGAATTTTTAGTGTCTAAATCTTAAAATTCTAAATCCTAAAAAATGTTTTGACCCTTTAAACCTACTAAACCCTCAAAACTAAACCATAATACAACATTGTTAACCCAAACATAAATGATATAATGAATAAATAATTTTGAAAAAGTGATATTTTTGCAAAGATTTTGAAAATGTGACATTTTTGAAAGTGACACTTGAAAAGTGGCATTTCTCAAAATTTTGGAAACCTTATAGTTGGCCTAATGATGCAAAAAGACAAGAGAACATATCCTAGTCCGGTATTTAAAATTGCAAAGTATAATTATCTATAACATAAATAGTTTTTTTTAGTTAATTTAGATTTTTGAAATTTTGTATTATTATAAATTTTAGCAATGTAAAATTTAAGATCTATTTTGTAAATTTTAGATTTTTGAATCTTATAAATTTTGGGATTTTACAATTCTTTTTTAAAAAAATTTAAAATTGCAAATGTTATTAGTTTTGCTTTTTTTAAATCGAAAATTGAATTATTATGTTATCTAATTTTTTGAAAAAAAAAGTTTTCTTGTTTTTCGAATTTTTGTGTGTGTGTGTGTTTTTTTTTTGCATTTTTCATTTTTTTTTAGTAAAATAATTACATATTGACCCCAAAATAGAATAAAAACTACAAAAAAACTCTAATTTGTAGTTTTTAACATGTTTACATATTAGTGTATGACACTATGTATTATATAGGGGCAATTACAAAAATGTCACTTTTGTGTGCATATTTGCAATAATGCCACTTAGAGGTGCCTATTTACAAAAATACCACTAAATATAGATTTACTATATCTTAAAATTTTAAACCCTAAAATGTTTTGACCCCTAAAACCCCCTAAATCCTCGTAACTAAACCTTAATAGAATATAACTAACCCAAATATAAATAATATAAAGAAAAAATATTTTTGAAAAAGTGGTATTTTTGTAAAGATTTCAAAAGTATGGCATTTTTGTAAAGTGGCACTTGAAAAGTGGCATTTTTTGAAATTTCTCTATTATATATTAGTTTGTGTAATTTAGAGAATATTTCAATAATTTGGATGGTTTTCAACATTTTATCTAATAGTTGGTGTAGCTGAGAATGAATTTTGGGACAATTGCAAAAATACCACTTTTGGTGTGTACAATTGCAAAATGCCACTTAGGGTGTCCATTTATAAAAAGATAAATTTCAAAAAATACCACTTTTCAAGTGCCACTTTACAAAAATGTCAACACTTTTGAAATCTTTACAAAAATGCCACTTTTTCAAAAAATATTTTTCTTTATATTATTTATGTTTGGGTTAAGTATGTTCTATTAGAGTTTAGTTACGAGAGTTTAGGGGGGTTTAGGAGTCAAAATATTTTTTAGTGTTTAAAATTTTAAAATATATGGTTTAAAAATCTATAATTAGTGGCATTTTTGCAAATGAACACCTCTAAGTGGCATTTTTTCAAATGTGCACATAAAAAGTGGCATTTTTGCAATTTTCTCATGTCAAAATACCACTAATTATGGATTTTGAAAGTCTAAATCTTAAAATTATTAACCCTAAAAAATATTGACTTCTAAAACCCCTTAAACTCTCAAAACTAAATTCTAATACAACATAGTTAACCCAAACATAAATGATATAATGAAATTTTTTTTTTGAAAAAGTGGTATTTTTTGAAAAGATTTTGAAAATATGATATTTTTGAAAATTTACACTTTTTAAACTGACATTTTTTAAAATTTCTCATGATTTTTCCTAAATTTTAATTAACAACCCCACTACTTGGCCTAAATAATCATACGGTATTAAGGCCCATAATTTAATAATGGGTTTATCTTTGCAAATATGCCACTGAATTTTGTACAAAACAATGAAATGTTGTAATCAAAAGTTAGAAAAACCAGCGTACGTTTTAGTTGAGATTTGAGAAAGCTGATCATTTTCAAAAGAAAACAAAAAACGTCAAAAGAAGCTCAAACTCAACATGCCAAATACTATTGTTATTGCTATCATCATCACTAATTGATCTACTAGGCCACTTTTAAATACAAAAAAGATTTTCTATTTAATGGGATAATTTGGAATTTTTAGGTAGCAGAAGTATATAAATTTTAAATATTTATGGGAGAACATTTTCTCAACGATCACAGCTCACAAGCCTTTACATACCACCAAAGACATTAAGATAGAAATAATGTAATTCTAATGAAGGAAAAAAACCAAGCCACTCTTGCTAAAAATGCCAATATATATACCTATATAAGCACCAATTTCACATTTGTCCCATTTTCTTCAACCCCACCAAAAGCTACTAATTCGACTTATACCCCCAAAATTGAGAAATCAAGCGTAAACTACCCTCCCAATTGAAAAACAAATCTTACTAAGCAAAAACACAAAAAGCAAGGAAAATTTTAAAAAATCCATAACGTCAAATCACCTAGGTCTTGGCCTCGCCGGAAAAGAGAGAGCTTGCCGGAGTTTCCGATGCACCGAGGGATTCGGATTGGAATTCGAGTTTGAATTAGAACACGCGAGAGGGCTTCCGAAGTTCATGGTTTGAGAAAGAGTCACCATATCCATCATTGTTTGCGTCTGGTAACTCGACGTCGTGGTATCGCTCATGTCGCCTCTTGCCGTGGCTCGCTGCCACGAGTGCGAGCTCAGACCGGCAAGAACATAAGCCCTACCCGAAGTCTCGTACACTTGACGGCTCGCCATTCTCTCCTGTGTCTCCTTCAGCTCTGCACACAGTGAGACACACAATGGATCTCCTGCTCGACCCGAAACACTCTCTGTCAATACTCCACGGCAAGTCTCTAGAACAGACGCGGCTCCGGTCAAATCGCCCCGTTCGGCTAAAACCCTAGCCTCAGAGATTGCTTCTGCTGCACGTAATCTGATTCTCTGTCTGTCTACTTCAACTGACACCACGGGTCTTCCTTCTGCCATCACAATCGGCCTGAGAATCCTCACTTCGCCGGAGTTATTCAGATTAATGGTTTCTTTTGTTACGGGATCTCTGTAAACGCATCGAACCTTGAGTAACGACATCGGATCTGCAATTCCATCGACAATGGGGATATCTAGATTCACCAAGAAATTCCTCTGTTCCTCCGCGTAGAGATCACCTACTCCGATAGATCCAGTTCTTGAATCCGCACTGCTATCGAAACGGTAACTTCCAGCTTTAACCGATCCAATCCGCAACTTGGGATGAAGACACTCGATCTTAACGCATAGCTCTTGGACCACGACGTTGAGAAGACCACCAATGCACTGCGCAAATGCATCTTGTATAACCGTTTCGGATTCAATGAAAGAGAATGTACCTCCAGAGTTTTCTGAAATGGAATGCATCAAAGAAGCATCGTGGTCAGTACCAAATCCAAACGCATGAACCGGGATTCGGTTTCCGTTGATCTCTTTAGGAAGAATGGTTTTGTATTTCGCCTCTCTGGAACATGAACCAGTAGGACTAGTCATGGTATAAGTATCTTGACCGTCGGATAAGAGCACGATGCTCGATACCGGGTTCTTGAATCTACGGTCGATCAAAACTCTTGCACCTTTCTTCAATCCCTCTGCAATGTTAGTCCCTCCGTTTGAGACCAACGAATTAACCGCTTGCAATGCCTCCTGTTTACCAGTCTCAGTCATGAGACGAAGAGGGAAGTTACGGCGTGCTGTGGAGGAGAAGGATATAACCGAGAGACGGTCGAACGGGCCAAGATTCTGAATCACAAAACCCATTGCTCGTTTCAGCAACGCCAGTTTTGTTCCCGCCATGCTTCCACTCACATCAAGAACAGTGACTAGATCAACAGGTGCTCGAGAAGAAGACGATGAATTCGAAGAGGACTTTGAAGCAGCAGGGGCTTTAAGATTGATCAGTACAGCGAAATCCTTAAACGAAACCGATCTCACAACTTTCGAGATCTCTGGATACGTACTAACTTCCAGTTTTCCAGTAACACCAGGTTTCAATTTCTCCAAACCGGATTCAGCAGGACGGTCCTGAAGTTCCAGTGATTCGTCGTCATTAAAAACCGCGGGCTCGATGTTAAAGATCGAGGACACCGGCCTTAGAGGGTCAGGCCGTGAAGTAGATTGAACCTGGGACGACCTGCGTGGTGGTATTGTCATCCACGCATCGTCTCTAGGCCGACCTATCGGTTTGATAGACTTAGCATTAGGGCTTTGAAGAGGGACCTCATTCCATTTCGCGCGACAAACCGGACAAATCTGGTTCCCATGTTTAACATTCTTAGTGATGCAATGGAAATGAAACGAATGAGAACATTCCGCAGTGAAGATAGCGTGGCCTTGTCCTGCTTTCATCGCCGTTAAACATATCGCACAAGTTTTCTGCAATTACACAAAGCAGAACACAACAATGAGGTTTCAAAATCTGGACAAAGACTAAACCTTTAAGAGAAGAAAATGGTATTCCACGTAATACAGAGGAGTTACAGGTCATTGTCGAAATTACAAGAATCCAAAGGAACCTGACATGGGTGAGTTTGTGTCATAGTCTCTGACACATTTTTTTCTGTCACTATGAGCCTCTATTATTGAATGATGCATAAAAAGAAGAGCAAACAATAAAACAAAAAAAAAGATGGAATCTTTCTATTTCCATTACAAAGAAATTCAAATTTAACCATTGATAATTTCAATAAACTTGGACCAAAATAATGGGTTTCTTTGTTAGAATAAGAATCTTGGAATCTTGATCAAAGTTGTTTGGAATCTATGAGGTCAAACAATTAAAAGAACAATGGGCAAAAGAGAGGGAAAGATAAAGGCACAGTTATAAAGGCAAAGTTTTATAAAGTTAAAGAACACAGAATTAAACAGATCAGTAATTAAAAGTTTTTTTAAGGCAAATTCAACCCCAAAAAGATCAAAGTTGAAAAGAAAAAAAAAAACAATGCAAAGCAAAGTTAAAGGAAAGGATGAAATTTTTAAAAGAACAATAAAATTATATAGCTATGTAATATAATGAATGAAACTAACAATATTAGTAATGTAAAACAAGATTGAGGAGAATATCTGATCAACAGTAGAATTAGAGCACTAAGAATGGTATCTTTCAACAATGATTGAAAAAGTTGAATGGAAAAAGAAGCAACTCATAAAAAAAAAGATTGGTCCTTGAAATGCACTTGACTATTGTCAAAAAACTTTATCCCCACAGTGGCTCCATTTGGGAGAGTTGATAATTACATGACAACAAACTTGTACATATTTCTTCAACAATATCAAGAAAAAATTAAAATCAAAAACAAAAGAAAAAAAAATGACAAAAAAAAGAGTTGAAAGAAAACAAAAGGCACTATAAACCAGGGAAAGAGACAGAACAAAATAGAATCCAATCTCAAGCCAGCTATAATGTCAAAATCTTGATGAAGTATAAGATAAAGTTGGGTTTTGAGAAGATATGTTTACCAAATCCTAATCTCACTAATCATTTAATTTACATCTTCTAATCCCACATTAAACCCTCAAGGCATTATTATTACTTAACAAATAAAAGTTTTTTTCTTTTTTTCTTTCACCCATAGTTTTCAAAAAAGGTCAATACTTTGAAACATTGTGAATCTCTAAAACAACAAAATCTATTGGCATAGTGTAGTTGAAAAAAACACCTTTAATTACATGAAACATTATAAGCTTTGGCTTTCATTAAAAAAAAAATTTGGTCTATTAGTTAGAGCTATTAAAAACAAAAAAGAGGAAAAAACTACCAATAAAATCATTTGATGTGCGTGAAGATCCAAAAACTTTATAGAAAAAGAAATTAGTTGAAGATTAAACAATTAAGTAAAGCAATATAGTAGAGACACTAGACAATTAAATTAATTTTTGGAGTTCCAAGAAAGATTAACCCTTGGATTTGCTGTCTAAACCAAATCACAAATTTTTTTTCCAACCACACAAAGATCCATCTATCCAACGGTGACCAATAACCAGAAAAAAAAAAATCATAACTTTACCTTTCTATTGTGAAATTAATTTCCAAATTAGCAACAAATCAACCCTAATAAAGATGAAGAACAGAAAAATAAAAACCTAAACTTTCTATTCAAACGTAAACAGAACATCGTAAAAATCGATAATTGTAACGAACCCACAATTCGAAAATTCGAAAATCCGAAAATGAAATTAGAGATATTAAAAAAAAAAAAGACGAACCTTTGATGAAGATTTGCTCATGGACCTAGGCAATCGGAGACCAGAGGAGGAAGGAGTCGGAGTCGTTGGCCGTGGAATCAATACCGGAGAAAGCAAAACGGCGTCGTTGGATCTTCTAGAGGTAGAAGATTCTTCAAGCGTTTTTGGAACGTATAGACACAAATTTAGACCTAAAGCAAGCTTTGCTTTTCGCCATTTGCTTCCCATTTTCTTCAAAATCAATAAAGGAATGAACTTTTCAAGGGATATTATTTGTGAATCTGATGATTTTTGTTTTTGTTATCAGCTCTTATCTTGTCGTAGACATTAGCTACTGGGTAAGGTTAATGAATGAGTTTGCAAATTGCAAAGCTTTCTCTGCGCAGAGAGAGGAGAGAGAGAGACGGTGGGCAAGTTTTTGACCTTTTTTTGGGATGATGGATAGGAGAAAGGGTAATATGGTCAATATCTTTTTCATTATGAAAACTTGGGATTTATACCAAAGTTAAAATTTGACCTTTGATTTTCTTTGATTTTGAGTTCCTTTTTTAAGTATTCTTTGATTGGTCAGATACGACTTTTACTTTGTTCATTACTTTTTTTTCCTTAGATAAAAATATTATTTTAAGTACAACATCTCAATTTCGTTTTGATTTGATTACGCCGCTTATTTTGCTGTGTGCTAATAATTTAGATTCGAAAATAGTATATATATTTCTATGATATGGTTTTGGTAAGAAGTGATTTTTTCGAATTGACATTAATATCTTCCAAATATGACATCATATTATTTTAGTGATTTATTATTACAGTTGTTTCCAAAAATTTAGATGATGGTGTTTGACAACATACCATAAATATATGATATCATATTTTCGCATTTTAAAACTACGACTCGCTAAAATTTGTTCTTTTTGTTTTTTATCTAAAACAACAAGGCTAAGGCATGAATTTTCGTTTAGACGATCTTTGAGTTTTCAATACATTTTATAGTTGTATCATACCAAAACTCACACCTTCAAAATCTGTAAAAAAAATAGGAAGATATTTTGGCTAAATAAATGTTTAGAATAGTAAACAAAATCATTAACTTTTCGTAAATGGTAAAATCTGATCTCTGACCACATAACGCGTTTTATATCTAATCTGTCACACAATTAGATCACGCTCTTAATTACTTTTTGAATCCTAAGAACAAAAATTCCAACACCATCGACTCATATCATGAATGCATCTACCTTTTCATTAGAAAATGACTTTGTATTGTAAACTGTTAGTGCTCATCAACTCTTTTTCTGTGTTCTAAAACCTGTTCTAGACAATGCCTAGGCAGCGCTAGGCCCCATAGACCGTGAAAATTAAAGCTTATACCATCTAAAAATATTATGGCATTATAATAATAAAATAATATAATTTATATATATATAAATCATAATATTCTATATATTTTTCTATTAAGTGATAAATTTTATTATTAATAAATTATGTTTTATATATTTTACAACATATATCTAATATATTACGTATTTTTGTAAAACGCTTAGACTGTCTATTAAATAATCTAGGCTCCGATTAGATGTTCTAGACACTAGGCGTTGGATCACTACCCGCTTAAGTACTTTCTTGAACATTGATTTTTTTTGTAAAAAAAAAAAGGAAAAAAGGAGATTAAAACTTGTGGTGAAACTTGTAAGATTTAAGCCGTGACCGTTGAAGTAGTTGGAAATTAATCAATGCATGCCTTATACATACAAGTTTTATAAATTAATGATGTTATTGACTTTACAACAATTGGCTAGGTTGCCTTATTTACTCTTCTGTTTATCAAACTTATTTAAACTGTCAAGTAATTTCAGTTGTTAATATTTTCAAAAATATACTAGTCATATCTTGCATTATACATTACCTTGACTTGCAAAACTTTTCCAAATTGGTTCAGCTGTAATGGCAAGATAGTTGGTTGTCATGATCATATCATCAACATGAATGCAAATGGATATTTTATGATTATAATTACATACTGTTTTGGATTCTCTTCGTCCCACATGTAAGAAGAACTCTTTCAATGGAATTTAGTAGACAGTCATAGAATGATGGTTCACCAACTTCTAACCACTGCTATATAGTAAACAAAGTTACACATATATATAAGACAAATTTCAAAAAATGCCACTTATTTAAACTCAAATCCAAAACCTTAAGATAGATGTGGATCAATTATTTAAAGTAGAAACTAGAAAATGTATAAGTTATTGTAGATTATTTCATAGGTTATAAGCTTTTCTGCCGAAGGACAATAATATATTTGAACACAAGAAGAATCCTGTCTAGTGAGTCACACTACTAGTGACATTAGTTGGTATTTCTATGAAAGTTAACAAATAAATGTAACAAGTTTTAACATTTCACAAAAGTCATGGTTTTAAAACATGGTTAAGCTACTTAAACGATGGGCGATAGATAAACTATTTAAACTATGTGCATGTGTATGTGTAAAAGTATGGGTAAAGAGTTATGGAAGTGTAGTAACTCTTTATGCTATAGAGGAAATTGATAAGGAAATGCATTAAGTTTGGTTGAAAAAAAGAAGAAAAAGAGAAGAGAAATGAGTTGAGGATAGGGAAAAAAAGGAGGGGACAAGGATAAAGCAAAAAACTTCGTAGCCATTAATTAGAACCCATTAATTTGGTGGAGAATATTGAAATTCAAGTCTATTACAGGGTGTCAACAATCATAACGAAAGAAAAAAATTAGAGAAAAGAAAAATATCATGGGAAAATATCCAATAGAACAAATATCTAATATTTATATTTTTGGATAACGTCTAAAAGCCTAAAACTTGGTTTATAGTGGTATTTTTGAGCGGATCTAATTTTGGGAATTAACTGTATATCGATTTTTCCGTAAGGTCGAGAATTTTATCGTCGTATTTTTGGAACAATTTGACTTGGTTTATTCAAGGGTTACCACTAAATTTGCATGCGAAAAATCATCCCAAGATAAATTATTAGTATTAAAGATAAATTCTGATAAATCAATCATCTAAAGAAATTCAATGTTTTCTTAATATAAAACAATTGCTATGTCAAATATATTTATGCAGAGATATTACATATATTGTCAACGTGTTGGTTAATATCTTATACAAAAAATTTGAAGTTGTAATTTTACTTTGGCATTATTATTATATGTGCGTGTAACAGTATATATTAAAACTGGTGGAATAATTCATCTGGGAGATACAATGCTTTGCCTCAAAACAAACGCCATGATTTGCTGTATACAACCAAACCAACCAAGATTGCGAAAATGTCAGAAAGAAAAAAAGAAACCAAACACTTGCACCCAACAAAAGTCAATTTCCTTATAAACCGGTCTCATTTATTTGCATCCAAGGTATCATGTGACCCTTCTCATGTTATTAACTTTTTTGTTCCTATTACACATAAAAAATATATCTAAAAAACTATGACAGTTCAGTAATATATGTTAATGGTGTTATTGAATCACCATCCGAATTAAATTCTACACAGAGCACATTGTAGATTTTTAAGATTAAAATGAGTGTGAAAACAGATAATTTGAAATTACCTAAAATCAGAATTTTATAGATTTTAACAAATCGAATGGTTCTTCTATAAATGATGTATCATATCTACAAATAGTGTATCATTTATTATTAACGTGCTAAAATGAAAATATAACGTATTATCGAAAAACAATATAAAACTTGGAAAAACATTCAACTTTCCACTCTACTTATGTGTATTTTACAAATACATCTCACATCAAAATTATTTGGAGAAATTGCAAAAATGCTACTTTTTATGTGTACATTTACAAAAATATCATTTAGAGGTGTTCATTTGCAAAAATGCCACTAATTATAGATTTTTAAACCCTATATTTTAAAATTCTAAACACTAAAAAATGTTTTGACCCCTAAACCCTCATAACTAAACCCTAATAAAATATAGTTAACCAAAACATAAATAATATAAAAAAAAATAATTTTGAAAAAGTGGCATTTTTGTAAAGATTTAAAAAATGTGGTATTTTTTGAAATTTCTCAAATTATTTTGTAAATTAAAAGAAAATAGTAAAATCATTTAGTCTATATCCCTAAAACAAAAATTGTGGTCTTCTCATAATGCTATATATATTTTTTTAAAATGTCTAAAGTTGCATTGAAATATTTTTCTAAGCAACAAAAAAAAAGAATTAAAAAGAAATAACACTACAAGAAAACATTTCAATTTTGACTATCAATTAGGTCTAAAATTGGTCAAAAACAACTATTTCTGACTAATACTTGACCAAAATCGATTCGTCAAAAATCGATGGTCGTAAATGGAATTTGGTCAGAAAATAGTCAAAACGTTTTGTCCAATAAAAAATCAAAATTTTGGGTTTGACTAACAAAGTGATCAAAATTTTGATTATGACCAATAAAATCGTCAAAAATTTTTGATCAATCAAAATGGTCGGAACTATATATTTTGACCAATTTTAAACCATATATTCTAACCAATTTTTGACCAATTTAGATATTTAAATTTTAGAACAATATTTTCAATTTGAAAAAATCGAAAATTGAAATTTAAAATATTTGATTCATAATAATTAAAATAAAAACTAAATATTTTAAAAAAATTAAAAATTAAAATATTTCAAAAAATATATCCGAAAATATAAAATTCAAATTTAAAATATTTTATTTATAATAATTTCAAAATATTCACTCAATCAGCGATTAAAATATTTCAAAATTTAACTATTTGGGTCATGAAACCCATTTACGTTTTTCACAATCGAGTAAGTGTTATTTTATAGAAAAAGTCAAAGTTTCATCCCTCCCATATTGGCGATGTGGGAAAAATACAATAGAAGTGTTCTCCTCAATATTTGGTCGATAATGTTGTGACCAATTTCTGTCAAATATTTATTCGTCAAAAATTACTCATAAAGTTTCGACCAAATTTTGTTTTAGTTGATAAATGGTAAGAATATTTGACTATTTACTGACCACTTGTATTAGTAAAAAAAAAAAGTTTGATCATATTTTGACGAATTTAAATTTTCATAATTTTTTGGTCGAAATTTTGTCAACAAACATTTTGACCAAGTTATTGGTAAAAAATTAACATGTTTTCTTGACCAATTTTCAATCAATCTTCTTTATCGCAAGTTTTCGACCATTTTTTGACAAATTTACGAATCCGTTAAAAATTGGTCGAAATGTTTCGACCAATTTTTGACTTTTATATTTCATCATATTTTTTGACCAATTTATAACGAAAATAAATATTCGTCTAAAATTGGTCGAAAATGGTCAAAATAGTTTTGACCACAATAAAAATTGATATGTTTTTTTGTAGTGTAAATTTAGTGGTTATAAATATATAATTTTTACTTTGAAAATTAATCCTAAAGTTTTTTAAAAACTAGTGGCGTTAATTATTTGCTTAGTTTTGTTTGTCCTCCATGCCGAACCTTAGGCCATCCGTATCCATAAACTTTTGAGGGTATCATTAAATATAAAATTATTAAAAACACACTCTCTCTTTCTTTTACTTAACTTTATACCTTTTCTTTCATCTTTTTACTCAACTTTTATTAATTTATACTCTCTTTAAATATAAAATTATTAAAAACATACTATTTCTCTCTTCAAAAGTATCAACTATTTGATACTTTTGATATTCTCTCCAAAAATACCCATTATCTCTTCTCTTTACTCAAATTTATTAATTTTATATTTCAATACACCCCATTATTTCAACCAAAAATACTTTCTTTCTTATTTTTACTCAAATTTTAATAATTTTATATTTAATGATATCTACTAAAATTCACTAATACGGATGCCCTTACATACATTTATTTCGAACATTTATTTCGAATATTACATGTATTATCGTTTTTGAGATAATAGGAGAAAGTGACATGTCAAATGGAAAAACATTATTATAACAAAAAAAAAAAAAACGGATTTGGATACATTTCAAAGCTGAAAGTTTCTCATTGGTTTGCGCTGAATCTTCCATTAAGTTCTCTTACTTAAATCGCCGCCGTTTTGTTTGAACTTAAAACATTTTTAAAATAAAATAAAATAAAATCACATTTCCTTTTCGCTTATTCCTATTTATGTTTAACAACATATATCAAATAAATTTAAATTGAAATGATAACACCACAACAATACTACATTTTTATTTGTTATATACTCCCTCTGTTTTTATATATACTATATATGATGTTTTGAGCATTTTTTGTTGTTTTTATTATATGATGTTTTTACTTTTCTATGCATAATTAATTAATTGTTTAGTGGTTTTGACTCTTTAAATTATGCAAATTGGTTTTCTATTGAATGAAATATTTTAGGTAGATAAAATTGATAATTTATTTCAAAAAACAATAAAAATTTAATAATTTCTTAATTAGAGTGAATAAATCTTAAACATCATATATTTAGAAACGAAGGGAAAATATGTGAAATAAAGATATGTGTTTCCTTTTAGGATAAAAATATTATAAAACCATAATAAAAATATGTGTTGCCATTTAATCGCATTTGTTCGTTAATCAAAATTGTTTGTATAGCTTTTTTGCGATAATGTTTTTTTTCGTTTAGCAAAAAAACAAAACATTATCTATAGAAGTTAAAAACGATGGAAGTGTTTAAAATAAATATAAATGGTCTGGTAATTACCTTTAACACTATTATAAACATTATCTATAATAGTGTTTAAGTGGTAAAGAACTCCAAACTATAAACCGAGTTCTACTTTGTCTATCTTTTTATTTTATTTTATTTTATTTTTTTGATAAAATTGTCTATCTTCTTTACTTGAGGTTTTAAAACATTGTACATGTTTTAAATACCAAATACCTGTCATTTTACTAATTTGTATATTTTTTCTTTTGTAAAAAACTAATCTACATTTTAGTGTAAATATTAAAGAAAATTATAAGAAATGCCATAATTTGTTCAAAAACTTTTTAGAAATGCCATAAGACACATGAGATTAACGAAAATACCACCCTTTCTTTTTTTTTTCTCTTTTTTCCAATGCTTTCTCTCTTCTTCTCTCCACTTTTCTTTCTCTTTCCACCACAATCTCTTTTTCTCTCCACCATAATCTCTCTCTCACACATTAATGGTTACAAAAAAATGGCGGATGATGGTGGACAAAAATAAAAAGGGAAAACAGAGAAGTAGACGGAGATGGTGACAAAAACAGAGATGGCAGTGGATGATGGACAAAAACAGAGACAGAGACGATGGATAGAAAAAGATACATAGATAGTTACGGTGGTTGGATGGTGGACATAAACTAATACAGAGACAGTTACAGTGGTTGGATGGTGGACAAAAACGACTACGTAGACTGTTGTAGTGGACAGAGACGGTGGTGGACAAAATACTAAGTGGTAGTGGATAAAAATTAAATGGTGATTGATGAAAATACTAACTACAACATAAGTTATAGCTAAGTATTAAAACTGTCTTTTTTCCATAAACACTGGATTTATGGTATTTTTGAAAATAAATTTCAAATTATGGTATTTTGAAAAAGTTTTGGAAACATTATGGCATTTCTCTTAATATTTCCTAAATATTATAACAAAAGTCACTGTGTAATAAAATATGGTTTTATTCAAATGATTATGGACATAGTTTTTTTTCTTTATTTGGGTCAAAATTATGGACATAGTTTGAATTCAAAGATAAACGATTTGGTCAACAAAGCGACCTAATATATTATTTTGGATAACGAAACATGAAATCCATTGTTTTTTTTTTTTGTTGAAAAAAGTACTAAAATATAGGGAAATTTGGTTATATAACACAAAAAGAATTATATCTAAAAATCTAGCCAAAACCTATATATGTGGCTAAATCTCACCCATTAAATTTAGAGTTTTTGATTAGTTTTTTAAATATAATTTTTTTTTGGTTATACTACAAATTGACCCTAAAATATATGCATGAAATCCATTGTAACATCAATAAAAAATCTCAAACATTACGAGAGCAAATATATTATTAAAACATTATTTTTATTTATAAGAAATTATAACTACTAGGTAAGCTCGGAATCAATTTTTTTTTTAATTTTTGTTGAAATGAATGTTATATTATATTAAAAAAACGTTTTCACAATGAATAACTTTGTTTTAAAATGAAACATATTCTTTTACATATGCAAACTGCTTTGATCTAAGACGGAGAGTGCAATAGCTCGGGATCGACTTTATTTCTCCTCTTCACAAATTCTGCGGTAAAAACCGTTGGTACGACACTTATGCCTCAACAACACTATGGTTCGATCCACACTACTTCCCAGTTCGATTTGGGACATGCTAGCTTGATTAACCTAGATTGACCGGTTTAATATTCTATCTCCTAATAATGAGTTTCTATTTAGACTTTTAATTTAGGTCTCTAAGGTTTACTTAAACCAAACACTATTAATAAGTCAATGGATTAATCAAGTGGTTGTGGACTAGTGGTTCCCACTTGAGAAAAGAATTGCTCGGTGGATCTAGGTCAGAGTTCAATTCTCCTCAAGTGTGGAATTATCTAACCACTCCCATTTGGTCAGTCGAAATGGTGCCACACTTTATACCCATTAGAAAACCTGGTGAGTGGGCTACTCGACGACTACACTCATCTTAGGGAGATTAGTCGGATGATAAATGCTCGGATTATCCCTGTTTACAAAAAAAGAAAGAAAAGTCAATGGATTTTTGTAATCTCTTTTATTCTCATGCAATTACATTGAATGTCTTTGACCGTCAAAATTGAGACATTAGATCCAAAAATGTATGTTCCATCAGAATGAACAATGCTGACCTCAAAATCAACAAGGTAAATTGCTCTTCTACTTGCGAGTATATTTCGGATTTGAAATTTACCAAATTGGTTATGATTTTTTGCCGATTGTTATGTAATTTGACAGAGTAAAGAGTTTCAACGTCTCACAATTTTGTTCCTAGGAAAGGATAAGACGAGAGGTCAGAAAAATGACGCAGGAAAGAAAAAAAAATTACAAAAAGGCTTGTTTCAATATCACTATATGTTGTTTTGACGATTGTTATAGAATGTGATGGATCCAATTCCATAATTTTCTCATGCTTGCCAAGATTCACGGCAACAACTAACGGTAAACATTACTACCACATTTTTTTCAGTTAAAATACTTCATTTCGTATTTGGTCTTATCTCCTTGGGAGATTTTATTTGTTGTACATTTTTTCCAAAGGATGCATCACTTTTTGGGGTTTAACTCTATCTAGCAATGGGATCTATGATCAGTTTGGATATTTTTCAAGGTGATTTTAAATATGTATGTACTTTTAAGTTTTAAGGGGTCATGTTCGAAGAGTGAGTTCGGAATGGCACGGGCTCAAAGATGTCTTATGGTTTGTATAAATGGTATGGTATAGATATAATAGAAATAGGATATTCTCATACTTCCTAGTTCTATTGTTGTTGATATCGAGTTTAATTTTAAGATCTAAATAATGTCTTATTTTTTAAAATAATTTATTCACACAGTTAACGAATATAAAATCAGGAAAATTAGCACTGATAACCAACAAAAATATTGTAATTCAATAACTAACTAATTCCTTAAGATCCAATGGCTTGGATTTTGCCACATGATTCATTTTGCTTAGTTATTGAATTATACTCCCTCTGTCCCATTATATAAGATTTTTTAGATAAAAACGCGGAGTTTAAAAATGATATAAATATTAGTTTTTGTTTTGTTTTTTTACATTAAAATCATTATTTAATATCTAATTACAAATATAGCAGCCAATAAGAAGAAATCCTGCTGAATATTAATGGCCATAACACATTAAATTTAACATAGAAACTAGAAAAAATCTTATATTTTGGGACAAAGGGAGTAATTTTTTTTTTTATGGTTATTCACCAAATTTATCCTATAAAATCATAGAAAAAAACTGTATTCACTTCATTTTGCATGTTCACCTTTATTTTACCATTTAAGAGCTCATCCAAATTCTTAACAAATACGAGAAGAGTAAAATCGATTTCGCGTAAGGCAAATATTTCTGGATAGTAAACCACACACTAATTTGTTGTGCCAGAGAACATAGGGTATGTATATATGCTCCCATATCAGTTTGTATATATCACAATAATACAAACTTCGATATTATTTAGTTAGTAACACAATATTTCCAAAAAATAACGAATAAAAATTAGTACTTTATTTAAATTGCTAAAAGATACTGAAACTCAAAATCATAAGGGATCTTGTCAACTACCAAAGAGGAAGAGGCTTTGGAATTTTGATTCTTAAAACAATCCACCATTGATTTTCTCAAGGAGCCAGAGGTTGGTAATTGGTTGCAAACCCATTTCACTAGAGATCCCATCTGCTCCATCTCTCCCCCGGTCGCCACCACGAAATCGGCAGCGTGTTTCACAAGAAGCTCCGGAAAGATTACCCGTTTAGCCGCCGTAACCACCACCGAGGCTTGTAGATACTCCATCTTCGACTTCTCTAGTTCCATTGCCACTCCTTCTCCAGTGTATATTCTCACCTTCAATTTTTATTTTGAAAACTTTAGCCATTAGTTGTGAACTTGTGATAGTATATAGGGAAAATTCCATATTAAAAAAATTTAACGATCTTATAAAAAAAGCGAACATCAGTGTTTCTAAAGAATACACAAACTAAAATGAAATACGGTGGTGATTATGTGTACTTATTTGAGCAACGATTAGTTTGAGGAATTTCCCAAGTATTTTTAAAAAAATATTAACCATATGCTATATATTTTCACCATCTATTATCTAGAAAAATGATGATTATTCTATTTATAAAAAGTAAATCTCTATAATCTCTATCAAATGCTTGGAATAGTGGATATGAACAATACTACAACACGGCTCAATGGATACTAAGAATGCTTAAATGGTTGGTTGTAATGTATAAGTAAAAGTGAATTTATAAGTTAGACTTACCGCAGGAGAAGATCGAGTTCCACAAGAGAGAGCAAATGTGATGTTAGGATCCATTGATTCTAGTCCGTATAGTTTACGAATGATAATTTCTTCATGTCGATCCTACGATTATATTTGCATACTTAGCAAACTTCGTATGATTAATTGGATCAATATATAGGATTACTCAAATGATAGATATATATACCTGAGGCATGGTAGAATTTGCCTGCTTCCTTAGAATACAATGCTCTATGGTATGAGCACTTATGTTTTTACCTCCAACATTCATCGTAGCCTATATAATTTATACTTTGATTATTGCAAAATTTAATAACGTACATTTGAATATGGAGTTAACTTAATTTAGTGTTTATTTTAGAAGGGAAAAGAAAAACATACCTTACTGTAAACAAGAGATTGTAATTTCTCAGTTGTTTTTGGAACTCCATGTTGTAGATATCCCTGGTCACACACGGAAGTAGTGAACCATACGTTGAGTATATATACATAACCGTGGAAGTGATTTTATATTTAAAGGAAGAAAATATTAAGTCTTTTATGATCAATGATAATATTGATGAAGAAGTATAGTATATATATACATGCATAACACATGCATTGAACATGTTGATCCAAAACGCTAGCTTTTGTTGATGGCTCAACACTCTCAGATCCACTGTCTCAAGATTGTTCATTAACACCCTGCATTTGTTTATAACGATATATTTAGGCGATTCACCGATGTAGATAACATTTTCTAAAAGTTTATCTAAAAATTTACCTGAGTTTCCGGATTAAAGAAACCGAGCTAGAGCTTGAAATGCACTTGGAATGAACAGAAGTGACGATGACAAGATTCTTGTAAGGACCAATGTCTCTAGCCAAAGATGCTTCTACATCAAATATGCCATATGGATCTTGTTGTCTTGATTCTTTATACGACACAAGATTCATGGATTTAGACAAACTCGAGGATGCGTTGTCCACCCTAAAGCTTCTTGAACTCGAAGAGTAAGGATTAGATCTCGAGATGGGACCCGATTTCTCTAGCTCCATAACTCTTGTGGTTCTAAGGAGACGAACATAGATGAAATTGAGACACTTCATGATGTTCTCCGCGAGCTTGTTTGGGTGCCACTTCTGTATGTTTTGTCCGTCTTCCATTAAAATTGCGCTTGATAGAGATTTTGGTGGGAGGTCTAGTGATATATCAAGTGCTACACGATCCTTATTAGGTTGCTACAAATCATAAGCATAAGTTAAGATTAAATCCAACGAAGCAAAATAAATGCATGCTTGATAAAACATATATAAAAACACACCTTAGGCGAGGAGTATCTAGGTTCACGTAGAGGCGATGGCGATTTCATCATCCTACTTTTCTTCATGTTGATATTCTCTTGCAACTTATTTTCCTGTTGGACCGACGACCGATGATTTTCCTTCTCGACGATTCTAACTTTCTCATTAGATTTGTGGAAGCTTTCGGCCGTGTAATCGCCTTTTATAGCTTTGTTGATGAAATGCAATGTCTTTGTCTCGAATGTTTTTGCATTCTCTTGATGATGACTAGTAGAAGACTTGGTGTTGTCGTTTTCATTCTTCATAATGCCTTTGTTCATCACCATAGGGCTTGGAGGTGGGAAATTATGGTATTTTGGTAATATTGGAGCTTGATGAGGGGTTATGTTGTCATTATTGTAACTCTCACTAGTTTGCCATGCTCGTTTTGATGAACTTGTTGATGCTTGTTTTAAAGTTTCATCTTGTTCTTGCTTGAGATTGATCTGAAGATGGCTTATTTGAATCTCTAGCCTTGAGATTTCTCCTTCCACTATCGATAGTTCCGTTATCAATTCCTTCATCTGCATTACATAAGCAGTCTAAGCTAACTTTTTTGTGCATTAAAAAATAATGTAATGTAACTTATTCAAAAAAATTTACCACTTAAATTTTTGTCTGTGAGCTTATTAATACATTTCTTTTCATAACAGATGATATATTCTAGAATTATTCTACTAATTCTTATGAAAAAAATAAGATTTTATTTCGAGAATGTTCTGAAAATATTAGTTAATATGAATTAAAAAAATTAAATACATGGATTACAAAAAGTGTTATAAAATTATATTAATAATTATGTTAGTTTATTTAACGTGAAACTTAAAATTTTATGTGACTACAAGATAATAGAATAATTGCATAGAATAACTACGTACAAAACATATATATATATATATATATATATATATATATATATATATATATATATATATATATATATATAATGAGATCCCTTATATATTAATTGGAGAGCAATTTCTTGAAAAAATCTTATGTGTCATCACCAAATCCATTCTTACAATTTTAATATGACATGACATTGTAAAAAATATGACATGACATTCACACCAAACTCTTTAAAAAATCTCTTAAAAAATCGTGAAGACCAAATCAAACCTCTTCTATTGATTAATTTTTATTAATTAAAATCGTGATAAATATTTTTATCATACTTACATATTTTTATCATACTTAAACCAAATTTGAATTAAAATCGGATATATTGATTGGAGAGCAATTTCTTGAAAAGAGCTTATGTGTGTTCATTCTCACAATTTTAATGTGACATGACATTGTCAAAAATATAAAATGGCATTTACACAAAACTCTTCAAAAAATCTCTTAAAAAGTCGTGAAGACCAAACCAAACCTCTTCAATTGATTAATTTTTCTTAATTAAAATTGTGATAAATATTTTTATCATACTTAAATATATTTATCATACTTAAACCAAACTTGAATTAAAATCGGATAAATATATTTAACTCCAAAAAAAATCGGAGCAAACCAAATCTCTTCAACTGATTAATTTTTCTTAACCAAAATCATGATAAATATATTTATCATACTTAAATATATTTATCATACTTAAACCAAACTTGAATTAAAATCAGATAAATATATTTAACTCCAAAATAATCGGAGCAATAAAATATAGAGCCAATTATAAGAAGATTAACAATAATTAGATTTTAACAAAAGAATTCTCAACAACACAAAACAAATATACAAATAGTCTTTTAAATTATAAAATCGGATATTCAAACAAATATTCAAAATTTATGCATCATTAATTCAAAATTTTTAAGTATGGAAATCTTCAATTCAAATTCTAAAAGATGGAAATCTTTAAAAAATCGATAATGCGATAGATGGTATATATAATCCGGATATTAAATATTCACACCAAACCAAATCTCTTTAAAAAATCGGCCAAAACAAATACCGTTAGCCCAATTTCACAAAAAAATCGGTCCAATATTCACAAAAATATTCTTCATATAACCAAACCTCTTTATATTAGCCCAAATCAATTATCATCAATTATTAGCCAAACCTCTTCAAAAAATCGGCCAAAATAATTTATTAACCCAATTTCACAAGCACAATTAAACATAGCCAATATTTTTCAATATATATTGATTCATCACGGCCAAAAAAAATTTCATATCAATTCACTCGGCCTCTCAAACTAATTTTTTTAAAAATAAAATTTCCATCAAAGGTAAAAAATTTTTTTTTTTCCGGGATGTCATTGTCTTCTTATAATTTTATTTGTAGTTTTGGCTTCTTTTTAATATTGTGAGAATATCATTTCAGGGATATCCACCAACCCAAACCATTTTTAAGAAGAAAATGTTCAAATCTGATGATGTAGAGTGGTGCAACCAAGTTCGTTCTATCAAATATCTTTTCAAATACATTAAAAATGGACAAGTTTATGAGTATAAGGGACAACATTATGTTAATGTCTTATTGAAGAAGGAGGATGAGAATAAAGAGGATGATGATGAGAAGGATAATGATACGTTAGTATCAAAAACTTGATTTCACGGAAAAAGATTATTTGTAGCCTTGCTAATAAAATTTCATTTTAATTATGTATCCCTAGACTTTGTTGGTTTATTTACTCATTGTTACTTTTTTAAAATAATGTTCTTTGGCTTTAGCAATTTTTAAGTTTAAGCAATTTTAAGATTAACTCAATTATACAATAAAACAAGAAAATCGGACAAGCCAAATTTATAAAATTTACGATTATATATTTTTATGTTTTAAAATATTAAGTAATTTATTTGTATTCTACATACTACTTAAGATATTCGGACAAGCCAAATTTATTATTTTTTTTAACTCTAATGTATTAAATTATTATATATTTTGACTTGACAAATTTACATATATAAAATAATTAAATGATAAAACTAAATTTTTGAAATTCATATTATTAATAAAAATGATATTATTGACAAAAAAAAATTAACAACAAAAAAATCAACAACAATGTTTATAATAAAAAACAAACAACTACATATTTCACATTTTTAAAGACTAAAATTTAAAACAAAACTATTTAAATAATTTACCCGCGTGTATACGAGAGAATCACCTAGTTAACAAAAAAAAACATATGTATGTATCTTTTTTTTAATAGAACTTAGTGATCGGGGATGCGTGACGTATGCATCTTTGTTTATGATTTTGGCTTTTCTACTTATATTTTCTCTCTACGCTACAAGGGGGATCTAACAATTTTGTTTGCTTTAGACAAATATTAGTAATTGTATTTTTGGTTGCCCTGAGCCTTAGTTTAAAAGCAACGTTACCAGATAAATGTGTATGATGTTATTATCATTGCATAATATAGTTTTGTTGCTTTTTCACTCTTTCCAAACTTGGAAACTTTACTTGCACTGCCACACGTATATAAAAAGCATATACTTATTAAAATGTGTATGTACATTAACAATAAATAGGTACCTTGGGAGGGAGAGAAGCTGGAAGAGTAATGGAAGAAGAAGAAGGAAGTTGATGTTTTTGGACTCTCTCCAATATCTCACGTGTCTTCTCTTCTTGATCAAGCATCTCTCGTAACATCAACACCTAACATCAATTTTAAAATGTCATTATTGATTAAGCTTTAAAGTTTAAATTGCTAATCATGAAGTATATTTTACAAATGTAGAAGCACCATAATATGTCATTTTTTCTTTGCTTGTTAATGATAATACCATATGCATGGGACCTAATTTGTATATCTAAAACGAAAAAAATCCCACTGGTAAAATTGCACTAAAAACTTGGATTGGTCACCTATAATATCTTGATATATGTAAATATATTAATATGTAAATTTATAACAACATCACTTTATGTTTGGCTAGACATAAACATAAATAGGTAAGCTGCTTAATGGATTCCCATACCTCTTTCTCTATTTCTTCCTTTTTCTGCTGCCCATTTAGCTTTTTCGTCCTCTATCCACATCACAATTTTCCGCCATAAGAAAAAGAAAGAATCAATATATAAGCAAAAACATATATAGATTCGTCGTCTTTTACAAATGAGCGAAACAGAAAATTCCCAACATATTCAAAACATAGACATAATTTCTTTTTCATACAACAACTAACTGATGATCAGATTAATGTGAGTGAATGATAAGTAAGATCAATTCATTTTCAAAAGATAAAAACACATATTAATTTTATCTATGGAAAGAGGTTAATGTCGGTTTATAACCCTAATTAAGTCGATGTGTTTAGGCTAATCTTCACTAGATTTAAGATTCATATATATTTCGAGTTGTATCAAACAATTCATTCATTGAATTTGATGGATAAGAAGACAAGCATGGAATAGAAAGGAAAGTTAAACTCACAACACTATGAGGGACATTGATGGTCGGAGAGAGAGTTGTTGTGGGCATGGCTAAGATGGAGAAGTCGTCGTTGGGACTAGACCACCGAGAAGAAGATGGAGCAGTGAGGCTGAACCGGAAGGAAGAGTGGTTGAGAGCAGAAGGGAGGTAATGGTAATGGAGGAGGTTAATAGAAGAAGAAGAATGAGACATTATTGGGATTGGCTTAGGCTTAAAGATGAAGAAGAGAGCGATCGTGAGGGTTTGGTGAAGGAAGACGAGAAGCAGTTTTCGTAGCTGATGCTCTTCTTAGTCTTAACCGTCTTTGAGAAAGAGTGGTGGGTGTAGTGGTATTTTTAAGTAAATTAATAAAAAAATCCTGATTTTTATAATTTTTTTGTTTACTATTATGATTTTGTCTTTTGGTTTTCTTTGTTGGAACGTAAAGATGTTGGTGGTGGATTATAGTTTTAACTCATTAAAGTACACGTTGTTATGATTTTAGCTCACTAATCATAAAAAACAATTTCCATACCTATCTATATGATTGTAGAATGAATGTGAGAACAAAAAGAAGAAGCTTTTCTAAGTTACAAGTTTGTTTTTTTGATAAATTTTGGTGGTAATTGCAAAAATATCATTTTTGATGTGTTTATTTTCAAAAATGCCACAATAAGATTTTAAACTCTAAATTTTAAAATTCTAAATTCTTAAATTTTTTTTTTTTTGCTAACTGTAAATATCATATAAATATGAAGATGTTTAGGTTTTACATTAAGCAATTAAATCTATTTGAATAGTAACTAAGGCAAAAAATTAAAACAAGGTTACAATCAATTTGGGTATGATTTGGGAGAACTTACCTAATCCAAAAGGCCATTAGATGACGCCAATGTTTCTTGCGGCGTCTCGAGTTGATGGTGTTGCGGATCTCGTTATCAATCTATTTGAAGATGATCAAAGTAGGAACCGTTATGTTGTTATGAAGAATGTTGTTCCTTTGCTTCCAAAGGTGGTATACAACTACATGAGCTGCAAATTTTCGTAACAGAGAAGGACCAACTTTAAAAAATGTTTTGACCCCAAACAAATCATAAACCCTCAAAACTAAACCATAATACAACATAGTTAACCCAAACATAAATGACATGTTGAATAAATGATTTGAAAAAGTGATATTTTTGAAAAATGATACTTGAAAAATGACATTTCTCAAAAATTCTCTAAATTTTGATACATTATATTTAAAGATATCAAGAATTTACATTTGTTAGAAAGAACCTTATAATTGAGAAGACGTATATTTGTTTTTAGAAAAATAGAAGTTCCACTTACAGAACTTGAAAAAGGCTAAGGAGGAAACAAATCGGAGTAATTGCGTTCTATGCAACAACACGGAGGAAACAAGAAACCATCTTTTTTTCATGTGTAGTTACTCGTCAAGAGTGTGGAAAGCTCTAACAGGAAAACTACTAGGGAACCGATACACAACAAGATGGAATGACCTTCGGATGATGATCCAAGGCGGATGATTCAATTATATACAGAAATTCATCATTCGATACACCTTCCAATCAACGATCTACCACTTGTGGCGCGAGCGAAATGCAAGACGACACAGCGACCAATCGAAGGCGGCAAGGCTACTTGTTAAAATGGTGGACAAAGACATTCGCAATCGTCTAAGCTTGCTTCGACGAACACAAGATCAACGTTACCGGGATGGTCTAATTACTTGGTTTGCCAACACCTGTTTTACGCGATAGATCTCTATAACGAGACAACTATCTAAAACTTTCAATCTTTCTTCGAAAACTCGTACTTGGTATTGTAACAAAAAGGTTTTTTTTGGTTTGAATAAAATTTAACATTCATACAAAAAAAAAAAAAAAAAAAAAAAAAGGCTAAGGTGAAGGTTAGTCTTATCATTTAACGCGACTTCGATGACCACAATCGCAAGAAAAAGACCATGAGATCTCTATCAAGTTTGTTGTTTTACCAAAAAACAAGTTGCTACTTGCTACCTCGTTTTTACATTGCTCTCCCCCAAATTATTTGATTACATGTATTTAAGCTTTAACGTGGTATATCCGTTACTTTCTACTAATTTACTCATTTCTGTAAGATTTTTTTAATAACGTGCTTAATGATAATAAATAATTTGTGAAAGCTCCTTTACTCCAGTGGTTTGACAAAAAGTTCATTAGTGTTTATACATCAGCAGTACGGAGTTCAAGTCCTGGGGAATACAAATTAATGGAAGCAAAAATTACATGAGATTTTCAGTGTGGTGGGAGAGTCGTTCGGAGTAGTTTCGCATGTCAAGACTAAAATTGCATTTGTATAATCGTCCGTGTAATAGTTCTCATAATTTGTAGTAATTCATAAATCTAGACGATTAAAAAAAATAAAAATAAATAACATGTTTAATTTGCATGATATTACATTCTAACACGTGTGCTTGTAATCAATAAAAATAAACACCAAATTTTTATTCTCAAAATCTTACCAATAACTTTTCACTATTTGTCTAGGTTCCACGAAAACGAAAACAATATTTAAAAAAAAAAAATTAAGAAACCGTTACATTTTGGATATATATTATCAAAATCAAAATGATATCTAAAAAATCAAAATGAAACAACAATATCAAAATGATATTTAAAAAATAATTTGAATAACACAAATTATATATAGAAATATTGAATAGCTTAACAAAAGCTAAATGTTAAAAATAATTTTATTGTTTTTAATATGCAAACATAATTTTTCATAATTTTGTTGTTTTTAACTTATAAAAATACTAAATATTTTTCTATATTTCTAAACTATTTAATTATAAAGTTAAAAAACAAGTTTCTCTCTCGTTTCTAAGACAAAATCGAATGTTTCCATCGTTTTTCAAAAATTGAGATTTTTAAAAAACGCATTTCCAAAACATAATCAAACGCATCTGTAGCATTTCGAAATTAAAATTTCTAAAAAACGCGTTTTCATAACATTTTCAAAAGTTTTGATTTTCAAAACATTTCCGAAACGGTAAACACTTCTCGGGCGGAATTATCATACAACCTAGCTATTTGTGTATTAAATACGTAAAATTATCATTTACTTAAATAAATTTATCATCTTTGTCATTTACCAAATTAAATAATTTAATTGGCGAATTTTCTCAAAAGAGAAAATGGTTCATTTTCTAAAACCCTCGTTAAAGTAAAACCCCTTCTCCTCCTCTGTCGCCGGCTCCGTCTTTAACTTTCTCGGCCTCCGAAAACAGTTTCATCCATTCACCGGCAAAGAAAATTTCTTCCCTTTCTCTCTTCTTACTCCTTCAATGGCGGCTTCTCTTCTTCTTAATCGTGTTACGCGAACTAGTAGATCAATTTCTCTGCATCTGGGTTTCAATCCCCTTTTTGCTCAAATTCACGGCGGGAGAATCTCCGGAACACTTTTTCGAGGTAACCCTTTTGATCCTTTCTTCTCTCTTGTTGTTTTCTATGGAAAAAGAATCCAACTTTGTGGCATTTTTAATCACCGTCTCTTCCCGTTTGTTTAAGCAAATTTTTTTAGTACAAACAACTATGGTTTCAGATCTGCTTTGGTTTAAAGTTTCGGACTTGAGTACTGTTTCTGTTCTTACACTTGCTACTGTAAGAAGCAAGAGTACTCATTGTTAATTGGGAATTTCATAACTGCAAATATCTTATCTTTTTGTCCAATTTGGATTAAGGAGGGTGAGGTCATGACTTTTACTGATTGATGAGGGGTTTATGATGAGAATGTGACAATTTGGATCACCTAGTTAGACTTAGATGTGTGTTCACCTTGCTCGGTAGCCTGCCGAACTGCAATTGTAACAATGGTCAATGGGATTTGTGTTAGTTGGGCTGCATAGGAACCCCTTGTCGATGCTAAATTACTAATTAGGAGTTGTTAAAATGTTGTGGTGCAAACCAATGAAATGTGTTGGAGAGGAAATTATACGATATCCATGGAAGTCATCGATTCTGTTCACAGTCATGACCCTTTTGGTATTGCTAAACTGCTCTTAGAAAGCATGGTTGCTGAGATTTGGTTTCTTGATTGTATGTGTAGAGAGATCATTGGCTACTCTTGCTGAAGGAGCTTCCCATTTTGATGAGATGGTATCTGTGAGTCAGCGAAAGTATTACCTTCTTGGTGGTAAAGGAGGTGTTGGGAAAACGAGTTGTGCTGCTTCTCTTGCGGTTAAGTTTGCTAGCCACGGTCATCCGACTATTGTGGTATCAACTGATCCTGCTCACTCCTTGAGTGATTCTTTTTCCCAGGTAACAATTAGCTTCTAATTTGGCTCTCAATGTTTACTCTCTGGAAGTTTGTTTTCGGTTATCAACTTATCTCTTGTTTTGACATCAAGGACTTGTCTGGAGGAGTCCTAAAGCCGGTTCAAGGTGTTGATTCCCCACTTCTAGCTCTTGAGGTGATTAATGAGCTTTGCATCTCTGCACACTCCTGGATACCTAGCATATGTTGCTGAGTTTTATTCTCATGTTGAAACAGATAACACCCGAGAAAATGAAGGAAGAGATTAAAAAGCAGACGGGTGATAAAAGCGTTAAAAATATGATGGACAGCATGGGGCTAGGAATGTTTGCCGGCGAGGTTTGTATTCTGTTTTCTCTTCTGTTGATTTTATAGGCCTCCATTATGAGGGAAACTTCGTTAATGTCTCAGATATGCTGTTCATTTTTGGTAGTTAGGGGACTTAAATCTTGAAGATATGCTCAATGCTGCATCACCTGGTATTGACGAAATAGCAGCAATTTCTAAGGCACATACGTTCCCTCCCAGATTACTCCTGAATTCAGAATCCCCCTGAATGTTAATTTCTTACTAATCTTGAGATCACATTCCAGGTTCTTCAATTTATGGAGTCACCAGAATACAATAAGTTCACTCGTATTGTTTTTGATACTGCTCCTACGGTTAGTAAATAGTTTATAATTCTTTACTGCTCCTAGAGTATGCATTTGTTAACTCTGATTAATTCCCAATAATTTCTTGCAGGGACATACTTTGCGGCTTCTTTCCCTCCCAGACTTTTATGATTCATCCATTAGCAAAATAACAAAGGTTTGAGGATGAATGTAGCATCTGGTTGTTGTTTGCTTACATGATGGTTATGTTTAGTGTCTTTGATTATTCAGCTCAAGAAGAAGATCACTGCAGCAGCTTCAGCCTTTAAGGGTGTCTTTGGCAGAAAAGAGATACAACAACAAGAACCTGTAAGTATAGGGTTTTTCACTTGAACCGTTACTTCCCCTTCACCTTCTCTCAAATTCTGAATGTTTGTTGTTTTAATAGCCTAACGAGTTAGACCAGCTGAAAGAGAGAATGGAGAAAGTTCGAAATGTTTTCCGTGATGTGGACACTACCGAGTTTGTCATTGTAACCATCCCAACGGTAACACCATTCTTCTTTTACTTGTTCATAAAATCGTTGATTTATATGTGGTCAATGGTAGTCTTAGCTTGTTAATGATCTTCTTAGATGGCCTTAAGGATAAGTCTGATTAGAAGTCGAGTCTCCTTCTTGAGATCATGGGTTTTATTTGGTTACATATTCATAGGGTATTTATTATCTTTCCCTTTAGGTTATGGCAATAAACGAGTCTTCAAGGTTACATGCATCTTTAAGAAAAGAGAATGTGCCAGTCCACAGGCTTATTGTTAATCAGCTTCTACCTCAATCTGAATCCGACTGCAAACTTTGCTCAATGAGACGAAAGGTTAGTTAACTCTGTGGAAGCAAAAGCTACTGAGACTTTTGATTTGATTCAGTATCAGTTTGGTATTCCAGTATAGCCATTGCGGGTACCTTCAATGTGATATGGTTTTTGATATTTCAGGAACAAACGCGTGTGCTCGGACTTATTCAGAATGATACAGAACTCTCCGGGTTAAAATTGATCCAATCTCCATTGTTAGATGCAGAAATAAGAGGAGTTCCAGCACTTAAGTTCATGGGTGATCTCATTTGGAAATAAGAAACAAGAAATGCTTAACAACAATAAGATAAAATGCTTCTGCTTTCCCAAGATATGAAAATCTAGATTATGAGAGGAGCCGAATTACCAATGTTATTAACTTTAAGCCAGGAAAGTAATGAAAGTTTTTGATGGTTTTCTCATTCGTTCTTCTGTATACTTCTACAATTTTACTCGGACGGAGTTGATAGCGAACAGGTGATGATCTATGTTTTATCTAAAACAAAATAAAGATTTACAACATGAAGAATTACAGGTAGGAAAGCTTTAACTCTGATGTTGGAACTACCTATGAACAGCGTACCGGGCTATGATCTCTGCAAATGGTGTGGGCTTTCTTGTAAAACCTTTGTGACTGCTCTATGTCCTCTATTGATTCTCTTTGAGTATAGTTGACCCGTACAGGGGAAGAAAGTGGTATTTTTGAGTTTTCCAGAGATTTGCAGGTATAGAAGGAAGAGGTTACCGGCAGTTAAAGCTATTTCTTTTGGAAAGTTACCATACAAAAGAAAGCTGCACAGCGGCTCAAGATACCGGTTAATGTCAGGAAGACGAGGCAACGAGGGAAGTGCTTAATGTTGTATCCATTCTCCATCAGTGATCCACAGCGAGTGATAAGCCAGACTCCTTTATATCTGGAAATATCATACGGAAGAGTAAACAAGGTGTAGAGCTGTGCGTGGCAATGGAGTTTTATAACAGGGAGCAATTAAGTTTGCAAACCTTTGAGCGTTTGATACAACAAATGCTTCAAGAGCCCATCTCGTGTAGCACAACTCTGAGATTGCATCTACGATTTTGCTGTCATTTGTACTGGTGGCAATTAGAGTCAGAACCACTGGAAGCAACACTGACCACTGCACAAAAGACAAAAGACAAAGATTTGGTTTTGTGTCAAGATGTGAAACAAAGCTCTGTAGTCTGAGTCTTTGCTTCTACCATCAGTATTGGACACTTACCAGTTGAGCTGGACCAGGTTCGAAAAGTATGGCCAGGGCATAAGCTATGCCAGTCACACAGTAGACAAGACAGATTAGGACAATATAATTGTCTGTAACTGTTGATCTTGGATTGTTGAAGAAGTAGAACATGGAGAGGTAAACAAGCGGCTTGACAATGGTATTGAAGTGATCAACTGTGTCTTTTGCTAGGAAGTAAGCTAGGCTGCTCATTCCGGCTCGGCTTTCTCTCCAGTAGTGTAGTTTATCCAGAGAGAAAGATCTCAATGCAGTAATCTTACACAAGAGTGCTGAAGAACCAGAAAATTTGGTAGAGAGTTAAAAGAAAGAAGCAATTTGTTGTCAGAAGAGCTTGACAAGTTTCTACTTACAAACAGCAATGACTGTATATGTATATCCCATGGCACCAAACGTTTCGTCGCTCACTTTAGCAAGCGTTCCTAAGCAGATACCAGCAAGCAAAAGTATTAGGTAATCTACAGCTAGTGTCCTTGCTTCTCGCAGTCTCTGTTTACCTAACCTGCATATAGCACACGGATTGAGTTTAAGAAAGGGTTCTCTGTTTGATTGGTTGGTTTCACAAAGTATGTGAGGGGATTTACCTTCCTAAGAAGTATCTGAATTGCTGATACACACCGGGAACTTCTCTTTCAGACAAGTCACCTGAGCTACTGAAGTTATTCTGCAAGTTATCTTTCTTGATTTCAACATTTGCCTTGACATCTTGCCAGAACTCTCCAGCGAAAGATGTTCCGTCTTCTCCTAGAACGCTCCCGTGAGCAGAGTTCTCAGCGGAAGCAGAAGAAGCCATCCCTTCAATGCTTTTAAGCATGTCCATAGGAACTGGATACCCATTATGAAGCATCCATCTAACCGGAAGCTGTTTATAGGTAACCCCTGAGCTTGTGCTTGGCTTCAGTATGCCTTCCAATATGTCAATGTAGTAATCAGGTGGATTCACACGCTCAGGGACAACGATCCCGAGGCTCGAGAAGTATTCTTCAACTTTCTTGACTGATCCTTGGTAACATATCAGTCCACCTTTAGCCAGTAGTATTAGATCATCAAACATCCGAAACAGAGTGTAACTGCAGAGAGACAAAGGATGAAATGAGATTAAGATCTAATCCTCTGTTTAGTATTAGCCAAATGTGAGAGTTTATTATGTTGAACCTGGGTTGATGGACAACCATACAGATGTTCACTCCTTCAAGAGCTTCACGACGTAATGCTCTGAGAAGTAACTGAGAAGATGAACTGTCAAGGCCTGAGGTTGGTTCATCTAATATCAGTAGTGATGGTTCCATCACCATTTCAAGACCCACATTGACTCTTTTCCTCTGACCTCCAGAGATTCCTCTCTTTTCCACAGTCCCAACAAGAGAGTCTCGAACATGTTGCAGACCGAGTGACTCGATGACTCTTTCTACAACTAAAACCTTTTCCGGCTTTGGGAGATCCGCAGGCAGCCTGTATACATGGATACAGTTGAATAAGATATGTCGAAAAACTTGAATTTTTCACTAAGTAATATGTGACTTACCTGCATCTTGCGCTGAACCAGAGATTCTCTTCCACTGTCAAGTTTCCATGGACTATGTCATCTTGAGGCACAAAACCGATGATTTTCTTGTATGATTGAATCGATTCAACCTTCCCGTTTACAAGAATCATTCCACTCATGGTGCAACCTGCTGCTTTGCCTGTTAAAGCTGTTAAGAAAGTGGTTTTCCCGGCTCCTGAAGGACCCATCACAGCAGAAACACGTCCGGGAGACAGTTTCCCGGTCACACATCTTAGTAGATGTTTGTTTTTCCCTTTCAAAGTAATCGAAAGGTCTTTAAAAGCAACTTCAATCATAGGTCTCTTTCTTATATCAATATCATTAGCCATGGAAATGACTCCAGAGAATGTTAAGTTCTTGTTCTGCTCCTGCATGGCTTTCTCCTTTTCGATCTGGCCATAAGCGTACCTGAACATCTGGCTCTGCGTATGCAAGGCCTTGCCTTTTGGAGCATGTTTTTTAATGTTTTTATCACCAATCTCAAGATTAAACCCTTCAGTATCTCCAGGGTTTTGTTCAATGTCTTGTAACATCTCTGTTAGTTTGTTCTTTTCCTTCTTCTTTCCCTTTTTCGTGTCCATAGGCGGTAAAGCAGCGTCTGATCCAGGTTTTGCTTGGCTTAGACCTCTCATCAAATCTGGCTGTTTCATAGATTTCCTCCTTGAAAATGTTCTAGAAAACGATTGTTGTAGGTCGGTCGCACGCTTCTTTGCAATATCTTTGGCTGATTTCCATTTCTCGCGTGATTGCGTTTCACGCACACTCTGTACTGCTTTTTCCCTGGATTTTGCCTGCCTTCTTTCTCTCGTCGCAAGTACTTGATCCGAACAGTTGTATAAGATTATGAGCAAGAAACCTAAACCAGCCTACAAAGAGACAAGTCAACAAAGACTTGAAATAAACCAACATATACCCATGAAGAGCTTAGGGTGAGTTCAATTATATGACTCACAAAAAGCATGATTCCATATGCTGTGATATTTTGATTTGTTGATCTTGGATTACACGTTGCCAGCTTAAAACAATCTGCAAATTCACCAGAGACAAAGAGACCGTAAGTTCGCTGTCCGCGTAAGATATAATGTTGTTTGTACAAAAGAGGATCACTCACTTAGTTCAGCAGTAGAACCTGTCCTGCAGTAATGTCTAGAGCAAACAAAAGATTGGTTTAGCTGAGATTATAGAAAGAAGAATCTCCAAAGAAAGTTATTGAATCATCATTCTTAGTTAGTTTACCCTTTACTACAAGGAAGCTTATCGATAGTTGAAGGACAAAAGGATCCAGCAGAACAGAAAACTTCACTGCTACTACCAATATCAGCCCAAATATCAGCTCCACCACAAGTATGATTTGGTTGTCCAGAAGGAAGCTGGTAATGATATCTGCAAAAACAACAATCCTGCTACTAATCTTACCAAATGTTCAAAAACAAAACTCAGAAAAATGAAAGACTTACGGGTCGCATAATCCTGTTGTTCTGTTTAGCTTGGCTTCTGGACAATAAGCTCCCAAAGGACAAGCTTCATATCATTGTGAGGAAACAATATTAGAAATGTATCGAAAAGACCGGTTCTTGATGACTGATTCGAATGTTTTGTGTAACTTACGGATCATGCAAGTGATACCACGAGGGCAGAAGAAGCCTGCGCAACAAGGCGCGCATTGCTGAGTTCTTACAGGAACATTTTTATCGTCTTTAAGGTCAACTTTCACTTCTTTAGCTGTTCGACAAGCCCATCCAGGTTCACATCCAGACATCCATGAAGATAGATTACAGTTCTTGTTCGGTTTCAAGTAATTCGTAGCTCTCTTTGCACCTCCTAATAATCCATTAAAGTATATTTTCACTTCTGCAGCCGTACATATCCTCTGCATCATGTCACCTATTCACACATACCAAAAAACATCAACAAAAAATGTACAAAAATCTTAATTCTTATCAATTGAAAACAGAGGATTATATATATATATATATATTATGCATTACCTTTTGTGGTTTTACCACATGCGTTTAAGAAACCTGGCTTTGAAGAGAAATTAAAGGCTTCGTTATAATCTTCTTTTCTGCAACATAATCATTTTTTAATTGGTTAATTTTTAGGTTTGGAAATTTAATATATAAGAAGAAGAGTTTATAAAAACTAACACATTGGTAATGCAGAAACCGAGTTCTCGTTTAATGTCATCCTCAAAAACTTCTGTTAGATTCGATATTTTGTCGAAGATGAATTGGTTATAGAGACGATTAGCTGCAGGATTATCCAAGCTTCTATCTTCTTGACATGTTACTTTTCGATGAACAACTAAAAATGCAATAAAAACGAAGAACGAAACAAATGTTTCTTGAAAACATGAATTTCTCGTTCCCATCCCTGAAAAAAATTCAGAGAAAAATCAAAATACAATGTTGCAGAGAATTGTTCTGGATTGATCAAGGAGACATTGGATGATTATTTTTCTTCTTCTTGAGATTCGAGGGGAAGAGAGAGAGAATTAGGGTTTGTTTTCTTTTTGGGGAGAGATTGTTGTGTTTCTTGGGAGTCAAGAAATGGAAGAGAGGAAGACATGGCGATATATGTGGAGGGGAGAGAGAGAGAGACAGAAAGAGAGATTTTGATTTGACCGTTTGACTTTGTCTAACTCGAGTCGTGGTAATAGATTTTTCACCAAGGAAATTGTTTGTGCTCTGTATTTTTTTATCTAAGTTTCAGCAATTTTGGTATACAATAAACTTTATTTCCGGGTTGATTCAATTGGTAGAAGGGATGATTTGATGGGTTCTATTTTGTTTTCACCCAAAATTAGGGGTCGACAGTCGGTTACTCGGTATGATTCTACTTCTGAGTTAAACAAACTAAAATACATAGCTAAAATGAATTCTCAAAGTTAAACAAATAAGTTGATCTAAATTAATCTAAAAGTCTTATACTCCTTCCGTTTCATTTAATTTGATGTTTTAGAGAACTTATTTTGTTTCATATTATTTGACTTTTCATGTTTCTATGGATAGTTTTACTCACTTTTATTATCTATGACTATTCATATTCTACAATCTTTTTTGTCATTGGTCAAATATCCTTTAATGAAAAATAGAATTTTTATATTGAAACACACACAAAAGATACATAGTTTATTGAGTTTCTTAATATGTGTGAATTTACCTTAAACACCAAATATATGAAAATAGAGGGAGTATTTAATAGTAGATAAATTAAGATATACTTGAAACAAAAATTGTATTAGATAAAATGAAAAAAAGGAATAAATTAATGTTTTCTGAAAAATAGATTAAATGTATTTACGCTAAAATATAGTTTTAAATTTTTAAAATAATTTGTAATTTTATTTTTTAAAGAAAAAGAGTTATATGATGTGAGGATAAAGAATCATATTGAAAAAAATAATGCAAACTTTAACTAAATTTAAATTCACATTCAAAATGTGATGTATTTATAATAGTATTAAATATTATAATTAAAAATAGAGAGACTAATTTTTAAATAAAATAATATTTTTTTTCTTTGAACATTAAATAACATAATATTGGTACACTAAAATGTCATAACTTAACAAAAATATGTATACAAATAACAATTTTAAAAATATATAATTGAATAATCATCTTATAAATGTATTGTATTATTAACAGATTAAAGTTGAGTTAAGGTTATACCGTACTTTTCATTTCAGTTGTGACCATATTATAGATGTTCTTTATTAGAAACTATACAGTTAATTTGATACACGACTAGAGTGTGAAGTATTCAAGAAATAAGTAAAGTCAACCCCGAGAATCGTAGCCGTCAATCACACCCAGATCGCACGGTCATTATTCATCATCCAAGTAAAGTAAACAAGTAGGGGTGGGCATAATATCCGATACCCGAACCCGAACCCGACCCGAAAAAACAATATCCGAACCCGAACCCGATTTGAACATTACCCGATCGGGTGTGATTTATTTGTGGTTAGGGTACCCGAATCCGATCGGGTAATACCCGATACCCGAATGGGTACCCGAAATCATATGTTTATTAGATTTTTTAGCAATTTTTATAGATATATTGAATAATTCTAAAATATTACATAATTTTCAGATTGAATAGTATTTTATTTTTGTTTGAATGTGCTAATAAACATAAATTGTTTGAGTATTATAATTTTATCTTAAATTTAATTTAAAATGTTTTAAATATTTTTCATTTTTCTTTTGTTTTAAACTTAGTATTTTGTAAATTTTTGGATAAACCGAAAATAACCGAACCCGAAGATAACCGATCCGAACCGAAATTGTGCTTTGGAACAAAGATGGTGGAGATTTCACAGTCAACATGCAAAGGGTTAAGCTATACATGGCAGCCATACCTGAGGAGGAAGGAACCTCGGTTCCACTCTACGATCCTACACTAGCCTAGTCCAAAAAGAAAAGGAAGTCAAGCTAGAGACTTAAAACAAGCTCACTTGGGAGGAAGTCCCATGTCTATCCTTGTATATATATATGTGTGTTTTCTCTATCATTTATGATTCTTTGTTGTTTGATTGTGTGTGTTATATGTCATTTCAGAAGGAAAGTTACTCGGTAGGAGAAAAGAAGATTCAAACGAGTCTTTGAAGAACATATGATGTCTGTAGCGACATACTCATAGAGACAAATCATGGTCGCTACAAAACGACGTGCCTATGTCGCTACGATTTGAAGAGAAAAGGTGAAACTTCCAGTGTTGTAGCGACATTGGTGTAGCGATGTTTTGCACGTCGCTATGGCACCCAACGGATGTTCATAGCGACGTGCCTAGCGACATCAACAAGTCGCTACGTGTTGAAGCAACAACGTTAAAATTCTCTAAGTGTCCTAGCGACATCATCATAGCGACATCGACATGTCGCTACAAGCACAAGGTAAGTTTTTTTCTTAAAACTGTCGAACCAACCTCTCTCTCTCCTCAACCTGAATCCTAATAGTTTTAAGAGCGTTTTTGTGTTTTCGATGTTTGCTTGTAGGTATTGGCAAATTGACATTGTTCGGGTACCCGAACCCAAACCCGAACCCGTTAGTACCCGATCCGAACCCGACCCGATAATAAAAATTACCCGATGGGTCTCCAAAAATCTGAAACCGGGTACCCGGTGAGTGCAACTACCCGCCTCGAACCCGAACGCCCAGCCCTATAAACAAGTATAAAAAGAGAGAAACAAGAATAAAAAATTTCTTCTTCTTCTTCTCCTTCTTTCTCCAATGAAGTCCGGTGAAAAAATGCTGGAGGAATCGAAGTCACGATATGAATCGACCTCTGATTCCATTGATGATGAACTCTCCGGTGACATGCAAGATTCAATGAAGACTCCGAAAGATCCAGTGGCTTCTTCTTCTCGCTCTGATTCCGGTGCCGGTAAGTCTCTTGCAAAACTTCCGTTGATCTTTTCCGATTGAATTCTCCACATTAGCTTAGGGTTTATAGATTTCAATGTGGATTCGTAATCCTCTGCTTTTCGATTTCTTTGTCGTTATCTTCTTTCTTTCTTGGGATGATACGGAGTGATCTTGATCCTGTTCTTCTTCTTCTTGATGCAGAAGATCCAAAATTAAAGAACAAAGATATGGCTGATGGAGATGAGATGAGTTTCGTAGGAGACAAGTTCGAAGATAAACAGAAAATCGAGGAAGCTTTCTACGATGGTTTCACAGCACAAATCCCTTTAACATCATCACACGTTTACTCTTGTTTTTCTTAGTGAAATCGTGTCTTCTTCTCTGATATGAATCGGTTTCTCTTATTCAGAAGAGTAATTCGATCGTAGAAAGACTGAGAATCAAGTGGAACAAGTTCAAATCTCTATGGAGGAAAACACTATGCAAAATCTTCTAGCGCAAGAACAAGAGCAAAATTCTGCTGCAACAAATGGAGATGTGATTCATGAGGTGGGAGAAGAGTTGGATAAACAGATCGAACAGCTCAAAAAGCAAGCAGAAACAAGCTCAAGCTCAATTTCCTATCTTCCGTCTCAGAAAGTCAAGGCGCATAGCTACGACACAAGCGGCTGGAAGTCAAGGCTGAGCTGTCTGAATTTGAGGATATGATGGATCGTTTCCTGATGATTAGCCTCGGTTGTGGAATCGCGGCTTTGTCTTCACATCCTTACACCGTCCATGCCGCCAACTCTCCTTTACAATGGACGAGGTCCTCGGTTTGCTTGCTCTAGGAGTTCCATCCACTTGGTTCAGGATAGCAGCTATCATTGTCTTTGCGGTTTTAATATTTTGGAGGTGGCTAAGTGTTTACATGAGTTAAACAACATCTCACAATTTCAACCCATTAGAATACTCTATGTTTCTTTTTTTTAACGAAATTGTCAAAGGTTTACACAACAAAGCAGTTTCACATTGTTTCCTCTTTGTTTGCTGATTTTTAAGTTTTCCCTGCAACCCAAAAGAAGACATCTGAGCAACCATTTCATCTCCATCTGTAGAAGCTACGGGAACTTCATGAAGCGAATTCTGCATCCAGGGATCTTGAGCATGTGGTTTTTATGTAGGAAAAGCCGACCTTGAGGAAACTGAGTTGTCCATAACTCTTTAACGAGCCTCCCCAAAGCATCTTTACCATCAACCAAAAAGGGAACTTCTTTAGCCTCCCCAAAGTTCTCTTTTCCTGACCATTCCATTGCCTCCACCACCACCTCGAGCCACCTGCTCCAAATTCAAAGATATCATCATGTCCAAAACGTTCCATGTACTCGCTGCCATGCATCAGGAGACAAGGTAATTGTGAGAATTGGCTTTTGTGGACCTTTGGCACCATACTAGTACATTGTTCACACGTCTCCTCTGCATTTTTGTGGCCTTCAGGATCGTCCAGACTCTCCTGGTGGGGCTTGCGAATCCTTTCTATCAAATTAAGACTGGCAAGAGAAAGCAACAGTCAAGTATAGAATGTAAGCTTTTTGGTTATCATTAAGGAACCTTTTAACACGCTTACCCTTTTACTATCATTCTATTTTTGGCTTCAGAGAGCTCCAACACGTTAACTCATTTCAGTCTCTCTCTCTTGCTCAATCTGCTTCATGTTTCATCCCTTGTCTTGTGAAAAAATTTGGGCAATCAGGTATTTCTGAGATTTGTTGCTTTTCTTGTACAAGAGTTTCTCCAAGGAAGAATCATGCCAATTGTGAAGATGCTATTGGCATACCTGGAGAGTCAATAGAGACAAACCAACATGAGAAGGTCTGCAATATGCGTTAGGCCATGTTTATAAGTACTGTACCCTCATGAAGGTTGCTAAAAATGCATTTTCATTTTTTTTGCAGAGTTTCTTTGAGAAGACAGTCTGCGAGATTTAATATCCAAAGCACACTATATGTTGTCTCTTTTTCTACTCTTCTTGATTGATAACTTATTCATAAACCAAGTACACTTATGTGCTTTTCCTTTTTTTTTTTTTTTTGTTATGGATGCCATTTCAGATGCTCTGCGAGTGATCAGTCTATCGGGTCTAAACCCGAAGCAGTAGAACGACATGAGAAGAAAGAGCAGGTTTTGTAGTGATAGATAAGTTTCCTATAGAGTTAAGACTGTTATCCAAAAGGTATTTCTTGACAGAGTTTCTTCAAGAAAACAATCTAGAAAAGTTAAACCTCAGGAAGCCATCAAAGAATCAGGAGATCCTCCTTTGCACAACGACATTGTTGAAGAGTCTTTTAAGATATCAGCTTCAGTTTCAGCGGAGCTTAAAAGAGAATCACAGAAGAAACCAAGTGGCGATGAAGCAGAAGAGCTAGTGAGTGGCCTTGCTCTACCATTACAAGCGACAATGTAACCAACCGTTGAATGGTTTTTGTACTTGATGATGACAAGTTATGCAAATTGAAGCCCTTGACTTGAGAGTAGTGTAGTGTCTTTTTATTTGGTTTGGTACAATACAATCCATCAATTTCCTACAATCCAAGTATTGATAAGTTGGGTCACTTGATCGAGTTTAATGGCCTACAACGTCTTCTTCCCAAAGTTTCCGACTTTTATCTTCACTGTCACTGATACCACTTCCTCTTCCTTGTTTTCCATTTTCCAAAACAAAAACGTGTCACTTAAAAAACTCTTTCAAAGATTGAGACAGTGAGAAGGAGACAGAGAATTGAATCACGGCACGGGACACAGTTTATTGCCTTTTTTTGTTTGTTCTGTTTTTAGTTTTACTCTCTCTGTTCTGCTTTTGTAATCACGGAGTAGTTTTTACCAGAAAAGGGTCCAATCATTGCATTGACTTTTCAGAAAATGAATGGCTAATTCCTCTGTTCTGCTTTTGCTTCTGCTTCTACTTGTCTTCTCGAGTTTGCATGCAGATTGTCAACTTTCTTCCAGTTTTGTGTTTTTTCTTCCTGTGATTCAACCATGTTTTGAGATTGTGTTAAAAAGTATTTTATGATTCTTTGTGAATGAAAAAGGTACATTAGTGTTGGTGAGGAAGAGGAAGTGCAATTGTTTTACCACCTTATCAAATCTGAGAGAAATCCAGAACAAGACCCTTTGCTTCTTTGGTTAAGTGGCCTTCTTCTATCTCTGCTCTTCTTTATGAGAGAATGGTATTTCTTCTTTTAAAACTCTATTCTTCTGTTTCTCTGCTTCAGTGACTTTGTTTCAACCAAAATAAAAGCAGGGCCTTTGACTGTGAAGCGTGAGGTTTACAATGGCATTTATCTTGAAACCAAATTGTGATAAAACTTCTCTCGATAGTTGCTACGTAAGTAAATCCATCTTGCTCTCTCTCAACTCTTAAACCGTTTGAGACCATCTATATTTGACAAGGATGCGTTTCTGCAGGAGTATCCGCATTTGTTAACTACCCTACCTACTGGGCCAATGATCAGAGCGAGCGTGCGCAGGGCTCTTCAAATCAGTAAGGTATGTTATATGGATAAAAGAAATAAAATGAAACTATTTTATCCTTTATGACATTAATGAATATTGTCACATTTAATTCATATTTAATGCAATTTGATTTGTAATAAAAAAATAACAATATTTTCTGGAAATAAACTTGATGTTGACATATATAATTTTTTCTTTCTTTCTTTTGCATTTTACGTTTGCCAAAGAAACCGTATTTATTTACTTTGAAATTAATTAATTATTTTTTGAATAAGTAAATTATATAGTGAACTATATCACAAATTAGATATTATAGACATAAATAGTGAACTATTCCACTATTTGAATTAAAAATAATAAACTTTATTTTAATATAATTAACTATTTGTTTGATATAATGAATTACAAGTTTCAAATACTGAAAATGCGTACTAACAAAATATATGTAAATATATTTAACCATATAAATAATAGTGAACTATATATGAATATTTGTGAATAAAATTAGCTATATAGATAACTATTTGTTTATATATAGCTAACTATACATGGATATATAACTATTCTTAAATATATTTATTTATATTTTCAAGGGGCAATTATAAAAATGCAACTTTTTGTGTGCACATTTGCAAGAATGCCAATTAGGGGTGTCCATTTATAAAAATGTCATTAATTATAGATTTATAAAGCCTATATCTTAAAATTATAAACCCTAAAAAATGTTTTTGACACCTAAAAACCCCTAAACATTCAAAACTAAACCCTAATAGAACATAATTAACTCAAACATAAATAATATAAAAAAAAAAAATTTTGAAAAAGTGGTTCAAAAGTGTGGCATTTTTGTAAAGTGGCACTTGAAAAGTGGCATTTTTTGAAATTTTTCTATTTTTAATTATATAGATAATAGTGAACTATTTGTAAATATAAATAGTGTAGCTGATTATTTGTGAAATGATTATTTGTAGAGATAACTATATTTGGATATACATTTAACTACACATAGATATATAACTAACTATATTTAGTTAAATATAGTTATATATCTAACTATATATTCACTATAGTTGCTTTTAAATGATGTTTTAGGGGATGATTTCTTAATTAATGTGCAATAACTTCAAACATTATTTATACACAAACATAAGAAATAAACAATAGTGAACTATTTGTAAATATAATTAATAATTATAATTGACTGTTTGTGAATAAAATTAACTATAATTAAAGATAAGTAAATTTGAATACATAGTTAACTACATCTATAAATATATAATTAACAGAATAAAAAAGTCTAAAAGTTTCGAGAATATTATGTTTAAGGACAATTACAAAAATACCACTTTTTGTGTGCACATTTGCAAAAATGCCATTTAGGGGTGTCTATTTACAAAAATACCACAAATTATAAATTTATAAAGCCTATATCTTAAAATTCTAAATTCAAAAAAATATTTTGACACCTAAAACCCCCTAAACACTCAAAACTAAACCCTAATATAACATAGTTAACCCAAACATAAAATATATAATGAAACAATAATTTTGAAAAAGTGGTATTTTTGTAAATATTTCAAAAGTGTGGCATTTTTGTAAAGTGACACTTAGAAAGTGGCATTTTTTGAAATTTTTTTTATTTTTATTCATAATATCTAGATATATATTGGGTTAATTTGCCAAATAACTATAAAAAAATAGCAAAAACCCTATATCTAAGGGATAGGAATTGGCCACATAGCATAGTTTTAGTTAGATTTTAAGATATAATTTTTTTTGGTTATTTGGCCTAATTTCCCATATATATTCTACATGATTTTTTTCCTAATAATGCAACAAAAACAAAGAATATTATTATTTTTTGGATATGAAAGAGAAAACATTGATATGGAATAAATTATATAATAAATGAATTGATAATAAAATTGAGATATGAGAACGCTTACCAAAAATATATTATAGGTAGAATTGGAATTTCACATAATTAGAATGTTAGTCACATAAATTGATGATGTATCATATTATTTGATTTTTATGGTTGCACATAGATTAAGAAATTATTTATTTTTCTGTTGTTTTTCAAAATAAATCATAGTTTATCATCAATTTCAAAACAATTCAACCACTTAAAAAATAATTTACAGAATTTAAACAGTCAAATACAACAAAAACACAATTAATTTTACATAGAAAATTGAAAGGGACAATTACAAAAATGCTATTTTTTGTGTGCACATTTGCAAGAATGCCACTTAGGGGTGTCCATTTACAAAAATGCCACTAATTATAGATTTATAAACTCTATATCTTAAAATTCCAAATCCTAAAATATGTTTTGACATCTGAAACCCCCTAAACACTCAAAACTAAAACCTAATAGAACATAATTAACCCAAATATAAATAATATAAAGAAAAATTTTTTTGAAAAAGTGGCATTTTTGTAAAGATTTTAAAAGTGTGACATTTTTGTAAAGTGACACTTGAAAAGTGGTATTTTTTTAAATTTCTCAAATTGAAAATATCATCTATTATGAAACAAAAAAATTTTCTAAAACATCATCTATTATGATACGGAGAGAGTATATTTTATTTTTGTCATGTTAGATAATTAAATATATGACTAATAAGTAATATACAGCCTAATTTTCTTTTATTTTACTACTAATTTATCATAAATATATGGGTAAATTTGGTGGGATAACCCATTAGAATTTAAAAAGTAATAAATTGGGTAGAAAGAGATAAAGAAAAAAAAAAAACAAAATTTGAATTTTGGTTAGTTTTTAATTTTTTTTTTGTTTTATTGGTGCTAATTTCCCTAAATATATATATTAATTAAAAACAAAATTCGTTCTCTGGTCACGATCACGAAAAACTCCCAAATCCCACTTTCAGATTTCCTTGTATTGGGATTATTAGGGCTTTTTTCAATTTCGCTGATGAAACCAAGAATCATCTCTTAAGCTATATCAATTCGCATTTCTCTGTGCTTGGGAATCAACCTGAATTCTGAGTTTGAAGTGGAAACTCATGTTGACCTCTCCTTGCTCTTCTTCGTCTCTCCTCTGCCATCGCCCATCGCTCTCTAATTCGCGTTCCAAGTTCAGGGTTCCTTGTCGAACTGTCTTCTCTCCTGCTCTTACCCAGATTTCCCCTATCTCTGCTTCACCTTCCAAGTCCGTAAAGGTTCTTACTTTTCTTATCTCTGTTGCGAAATCTTGAGTTTTGTTTGGAATTGTGAAATCTTTATAAAGGGTTTGCTTCGATTACGCAGTTAGTTAGTCAATTGAACAAGAAGTGGCTTTTTTTATCGTAAGAAGCCAATCTATTGAACTTTGGTGCTATATTCTGCAGAAATGGAAGATTTTGTGCTTTAGAAATGAGGATTCTGCTCCTGAGAATCCGGAGCATTTCGTGCCTGAGGAATTAGTTAAGCCTGATCAAGATTATCCATGTACAGATAAGAAAGATTGGAAGACAACTCTTCAAAAGGTAAAGACCCCCTTGACATTACTTGATTGATGCTTGTACACGTGAAGAAGAACACTAGTTTTTGTCTTCTAACTCTAGTGAAAAGGAAAAAAAAACTCTAGATGTTAGGAATACAGCAGAATTTGATCTTTGGCAGTAAAATGTTATGTGTATATATCCATCGTCCACTGTATTTGACTGATACGGAAATGTTATGTGTAAAAATTGATGGAATTCTTAAGCTCTTATTTTACTGAATGTGATGGGGAAATGCAAAATAAGGCAGCTCTGAAAAAGCCTTAACGTTCTTGTGTTCAAAACATTGTATTGTTTTCAAAAAGCACTTTGTTTCGTTGGGTTTTCAGGCTGCAGATGCAGTGTTAAAGGCCGTAGGTACTCGTTGGAAGGTACCATGGACTGCTGAGACCATTGTGCAGGTACCTATTTCTCAATATTACTCAACCGCTTTTGTATTGTCTTACCGAATTCAGACTTTTACACAAGAACATTAATGAAACCTATCTAGAACGTTTGCTGGATGATTTGATAAGGGCATGTGTGGATAATTGGAGTATTGATATTGAGTCTGCGTAAGACGTAGTTGTTGAAAGTAGAGACGTTTAAATGTTGGGTATATATCCCTGTAAAAACCATGGACTCTACTTTTTGTCTCTTGAGCCTGTCTTAATTAGAGTTAGGTTGTTGAAAGGAGATAACTTTGAGCTACTAGTACTACATTGCATTGGATAGATGAGAAATGAGTTATATACCAAAGTTTTCAATATCAACCGCTGCACCCAGATAATATTTCATATGTTAATCATGCGCTATCTAAACCTTTTCAGGTTATGCTTCTGTGGGTAGCCGCTTTCTGGTTCATTGGTTCATGGATGATCCCATTCATGGCTCATATATCAGGTTTCCACAAAGAGTCCCTCACATTTAGAGGCCAAGCTTTGTTCAGTCTGATAACCGATGTAACAGAAGGACTAGCCGGGATTGCTATTCTCCACCGTTGCCTCTCCATGTTCCGTCCACTTGCAAGCGATTGGTTCCGCTTCACCCTCAAAGGAAACTGGCAACTAGACGTTATCATAGGCTGTTTCATGTTCCCTTTCGTTAACCGTCTCTCCCAGTTAAATCTCAACCTCTTGCCACTCCCGCCAACCTCAAGTCCGGTCTCACTGTCAAGTGTCGAGCAGTCGATAATGGCTAGAGACCCTGTAGCAATGGCGCTGTATGCGGTTGTGGTATCGGTTTGTGCTCCGGTTTGGGAAGAGATAGTGTTCAGAGGGTTCTTGTTGCCGTCTCTGACTAGGTACATGCCGGTTTGGTGTGCGATTCTTGTGAGTTCGGTTGCGTTTGCTTTGGCGCATTTCAATGTGCAGAGGATGTTGCCATTGGTGTTCCTTGGAGTTGTTTTGGGTTTGATATTCGCAAGATCAAGGAACTTGTTACCTTCGATGCTGTTGCATAGCTTGTGGAATGGCTTTGTGTTCATGGAATTGATGCGCTGATGATGACGATGACTATCTTTTGTAGGTGTCTGTCTATTTTTTCTTCTTATTCTTGTTGTAATTGATTCAAGTTACGATTTTTAGTGTTTTAATGAAATGGACAAATTCAATTGTAAAAAGAAAATTGTCAAAAAAAAAGAGAAATTTGTCAACTGCAGAAATAATGTTCATATTTCTGTTATATATGGCGGGTAACTTCAATTTTTTCTCTAATAAATTACCATAAATAATTTTAGAGAAAATAAAATTTGATTTAGTTAAAATAATGAAAACTCATTATTAATAAAATTTTAGTGACCAATATTTTTAATAGTAAGATGTATAGAGTAAAAAAGGACAAAAAGAAAACTAGAGGTGATTAAAGTATTATCACTTTCTCAGTTAAGGTGGGTGATATGCATTATCCGGCCCTTGAGCTTAATTAAAGCCATCTAATCCTCCTTCAACCTATAAATCCATTACTAATACTGACAAACAAAAATCCAATAGCTTTCAAAAATTATTTTTTAAACTATATTTTTCCACTTATCGTTAAAAGGTTGAGATACTTTGAATAACTTTGCCAATCTTTCTTCAACTTTTCTATATATATATATAGTGACAAAGTGAGAATACAATCCGATCAGTATCTATGCCATATTTAGCGGATATGTTATATAAATATCAAACTCACACACGTCTTCGTGGAGCTTATTGTATATCATTGCTTAAGAGTGCAGAGGTTTATATACACAGCTCAACACAAACTTATGGATCGGATTAATATATATACAACGGCACTTGAAATATACAAGAGATTGATTGAAGTTAATTATGTTTGGTTGCTTATCTATTTATTTATTTATTATCCAAGAAGTGAATTCTCTACTAAATGTAGCAGAAATTTAATATACAAAATTTAGAGACACTCGAAGTGAACATCGACCTCCTCAGGATCACTAGGAATGTCTGATTCTGTCAACCGAAGCCATCGCCGTCAAATCACACATTTGGTCAACGTATGTCTCGGGGTCAAAGCCTCCGATCGATCCATGTGTAATATATGATTATAAATGCTGGTTGGTTAGTTAAAATTAAAATTTCCACTCACATATAAATATTACAAGTCGAATAAATATTCTATTAGGATTTTGGTACTTTCTTATCTAATCTCATAAAGTTGGTACTAGAGATATATATATAAAAGGACAAAAAATTTAATTGATTGTATTCTCACTTTCGTTGCGCTTATGAATGTAAAAATCACTCCGAAATATATCTTCACAAAATATCGAATCAGTTTAGAGAAACTTAGGTTAAAATCTCCTATATTTCATTGGAGAATCTTAACACATAAGAAACCAAGAATATCTCGTATTTTATGACAAATCTACTAATTAATCTTAGTTTCAATTAACTAACTAGTTCTTTTTATATATAAAAACAATTTAAAAAATACGTTTTAAAAAAACTAATCTAACTAAAATGTCTATTTTTGTAATTAAATTCGCGAATAATATGGTTTGGAGAATGTTTTACTTAGCAACAAAAAACTATATCAGAAAAGTTTACAGTTGTTTTGGTTTAGAATCTTCCAACCTTTCACATGCCTTGTTGCAGTAATTTTGTACCTTCCTTCGGTTATTTAAATACGATCAATTACAAGGAATTTTGCCCTTGACAATTACAAAAAAAACTATAAAGAAATTGGATGATTTTGCTTTGGCTTTCGACAAGATGTGATAGCCTCTTTGGCTCTAGGCTGTTGAAACATATAGTATAACTTTATAGAAATGGTTGTAACCTACCCGAAGTATGGGATAATATGTAGAAAACTACCTGAAGTATAAAAATGTGTTTTAAACTAAACCAATTTATAAAAATATACTTTAAACTACACGAAATATGAAAAAACATGTTGCGAACAACATATTGGATTTTTATAGCTTAAATCGTGATTTTAGGGCCAAATTGTAATTAAATTTTCTTAAACCCGATTTAATCAAATATCCGACCCGATCAATCACTTAACCCGACCCGGTTCAGATTATCATTTTAACTGGGCCATATTAATTTGACCCAACATTTTTCTAACACAAAAAAGAAGACATATATACAAATATCGTGAATTATGTGGAAACATAGAAAACAAAGCAAACAATATAACTTATAGTTGATTAAAATATCAAAATATCGTTACTTTAAATAATAAACATAACAATTTAGCCTATCAGCTTTTAACAATTTTCAAACCAAAAACAAACTTAGCCAAGTAATTTTAGCAAAAGAAAACAAATACAATGATAACTAACGATATTTTAATATTTTAATCAGAATACTTGACTAAAATTTGAAAATTGGTTATACAATGATAAACACGCCATTTCGGTTTCAAAGATAAGATCGTAGTGTTCTTGATTTGAGAAAATTGGATGAACAGAGTGTTAGGAATATAGATGGGCATGACGTGAAGGATAGGGGGAAGAACCCATGACGTGTTTATCATAGCTTGGAAGCCAACATATGAACAATCAAAACAATAAAAATGGAAATCCAAACTAGTCCAAAACTCCTATACAGATTTCAAACGTAATTCTAATAGGATATAACTCAATCACTTTGCAATAAAGCTCACATGGTTTATAACCAAATACAAAATGCAAATGAGCCACATGAGAGTCTCCTAGTGGTCGGATCGGATATTTGATTAAATCGGGTTTAAGAAAATTTAATTACAATTTGACCCCAAAATCACGTTTTAACCTTTAAAAACCCAATATGTTGTTTGCAACATGTTTTTTCATACTTCGTGTAGTTTAAAGCACATTTTTATAAGTTGATGTAGTTTAAAACACATTTTTATACTTCGGGTAGTTTTCTACATATTACCCTATACTTCGAGTAGGTTACAACCATTTTCCCTATTCAAATATAATCTTTTAAAGGAGGAAAAATTCAACGAAGAACAACAAAATGAAAACGATGAAGATAAGAGTCAAAATGAAAAAGAGATCAAGATGGAGTCCGCGAAGTAGTGACTCTTCTTCGTATGTGTTTTAATTATGTAATATAGACATATTGTTATCGATGCATAGAGATTTTCTTTTTTTTTCTTTTGGATAAAGACACTTGAGACATATTCGTTTGTTCATTTGACATTCTTCTTCAAATGATTCATTCAAAAGTTTCATCTAAATGATCTATTTCAATAATGTATGTTTCAGTTTTTGTTGTTCATTTGGATAATTCATTTGAATGAACATTTGTTTGTTTGGTTAGTGTTCATCTCTATTTATATGATTTTAATAAGAAAATGACTAAAATACTTCTGGTTTAATCAAACCATATTTTTAACCTTAATCTTAACTATATTGAAATTTATTTACAACTAAATAATTTTCAAATTATTATTTTTGACATTTATAAATTTACATATACATGAAATATATATTTTTCTAAATAAAAATCAAAACATTATATAATAATTAAACAAGAACCAAAATAAATTAAAGTTCTTATCAAAAGACTTAATTTTTAAAAGTATAATGGCAAACATAAAAACTTGTTTTTTCTAAAGTACAAACTCAAATCGAAGAAATGTAATCTAATAATAAGACCAACGTTATTTTAAGGTTTAGGAGGAAAAATACAATTCTCCGACTTTACAGTTTCTAGGAAAAAAAATACAATTCTCCATTTTGGCGGTTTTGGCATAATTTTTTTTCCGTAATTTTTCTGCCAAAATCATGATTTTATTGTTAACACACTTCCATGATTTTACAGTTCTGTCGAAAAATACAGTTCTCCAATTTTGCGGTGTTGACGGAAAAACGTATTTCGCAATTTTTCCGCCAAAATCGTAATTATATAATTGTGGCGGGAAAAAACAATTGTATGTTTTATGATTTTGACTAAAAAACAGAATTTCACGATTTTGCGGTTTTGGTCGGAAAACATAATTCCGCAATTTTTTCGCCAAAATCGTGATTTTACAATTTTAGCGTCAAAACACAATTTTATATTTTATGGTTTTGGCGAAAAAGAAACTATTCCGTGATTTTGCATTTTTGGCAGAAAAAACATAATTACACAATTTTCCCGCCAAAAATGTGATTTTACAATTTTGGCATGAAAACACAACTTTACGTTTTATGATTTCGGTAAAAAAAAAACTCAATTTTACGTTTTATGGTTTTGGCGAAAAAGACGACATTCCATAATTTTGCAATTTTGGTAGGAAAACACAATTTCGCGATTTTTGTGTTTTGGTTGAAAAACAGCATTTTGCAACTTTTTTATCAAATTTTTGATTTACCGTTGGAGAAAAATGCAATTTAGCACAAATAAATTGTTTTGATGATGTTAATGGAACCGATAACAGAGGTTAATTAATTAACCGGTTATGAAATATCCTCTCTTTATGAACTCAAACAATTTGGCATTATAATTTAAACCCAAAAACAAAACAATTTGGCATTGAAATCTTATATTTTACGACAAGATGGGCGTAACAATCAAGAATAATTTTTTTCACAAAAAAACACAATCAAGAAGAATCTTAGTTGGCCATTTGCAACAAAACCAGGAAAGTAGAAAATAATTTCGGTTGTTTTAAAATATGAATTGTGTAAATGCAAGCTAAAATATATAAGAAAATTAGAAATTTTTTGAGAAATACCAGGTTTGAAGTTTCATTTATCAAAAATGTCATTTTTTCAAAATTATTTATTTATTATATTATTTATATTTAGGTTCACTACAACAAATGATTAGTTTTGAAAGATTAGGATTTGTTAGGTGTCAAAAATATTTTTTAGGGTTTAGAATTTTAAGATTTAGGTTTTAAAAATCCATAATTAGTGGCATTTTTACAAATAAACAATCAATTGTGATATTTTTTAAAAATAGCACACCAAAAATGATATTTTTGCAATTGTTCTAAAAAATTATTATTTCGTTAAAAAAACATAAAAGAATTATTTTAAAAGTAATTAGCATGTATATTAGTCTAATACAAATAATTAGGCATTTGACATTCTAAAAATCATAATTCACTAACTAACAAAAAATTTCCTATATTTTTACCCTAGTTTCAAACACAAAAAATAGGTTTTTTACATTAAATTAAAACAAACAAAAACCCTAAATTATCTTCTTCTTCTTCTCTCATCTGCCGTTCTCCTCTCTTGTTCTTCTTTTTTCAACTGCTGATGGCCATTATTCTTCTTCTTCTCTCCTTCTTCTTTCATGGTTTCTTCAGAGAGAGACATGAGAAAAGCTCGAGCAGATGATAGGGTCAGGAGGGAAAAGACCAGCGGAGTCATAAAAGATTTTCCTGGGCCTGTCTCCGGCGGATCTATGAGGGTTTGCTTGAGACTTCACCGGAGATGACAGATCCGGCCACGGCGAGAGAAAGCATAGAAAATCCGGTGGTACCAAATGGGCAAAGTCCATGGAGATGAGCTTGGATCACCGACGACATGGTACGTCAGCTAGAAGAACTCGCCGAGGTTTCTAGGAGGAGAGATCGAGATTTGAAAAGTACTCACCGAAGGATCCAGAATCGACGGAAAGAGGCCGACAAAGTTTCAGATCTGACGAGGTTTGCTCCGGAGATAATAGTTGATAATAGTCTGAGATCTTTAGATGCGGCTGCCTTGTTTCTCATGCCCCAACAATTGTTTGATCTAATAGCTGATTATTCGCACGTAAATTCGCTGATAGTGACTATCCATACATAAATAGACGACATTGATAAGTTGACACCTGACTATTATAAATAGTGAACTATTTTAATCAACATATGTAATTTTTTAATATAGTGAACTATTAATACATAAATAGTGAACTACTTTTATTTTTTGATATATTTTGTATGCATACTAATGAAACCTTTGAATATGCAGTGTCCATTCTATAATGTATAATGAAGATATTGAAGATCAATCTGATACGCCCAGTATTAATAAAAGATCATCAACTGGAATCGTGATCAATCAGAATCAATCCGCTCCTCATTCAAAGCTTGAAACAAAAAATTAGGGTTCACGATAATAAAGATATTTTTTACTGGTTCTCAGCTTCAGTAACAAATTTTTAGGGATATTTTACCAAACTGTCATTAACCACTTCATTAAAGACATTTTTGTCATAATGTACTAAATTAATACTAGTCATCCTAATTTGATTTCACACAATGTTACTCACCTAATTTAAGCTATAAAGACTAATATAAATCTTATTTTAAAGTAATTGGAACTACCTAACGCTTTCAAAAGTCATTTTGCAAGAAACTAAAACAAACAAAACAAAAAGTTTTGTTAAACTTTAAAAGTTAATAATCTTCTCTCTTTTCTTTCAAGTTAATAATCTTTACATTTTTTTGCTGAAACATGCAGAAAATACGGACTTTCTCTTTACGTGCATGTTATTTGGACTTTGTAACTTAGTGGTGGGGTCTCCGTAAAGCTAGCAAATTGTTATAAGTTAAATCCCACAAAATGTTCGAAACAAATTAAAAGTTCTTTTCATATATGAAAGTAGACTATCTAGAATTTGGTACAATACAATTGCATAGACTTGTTTCTTTTCTTTTTTTTTTCAAACCCAAAACTTTTTTCTATATTAAAAAAAATGTAAATGTAAATCCTATGATGAGACTACATTTTTGTTTTTGAGAAAGCTCATTATGAGGCTACATATTTACTTTGGAAAATAGTTTACATTGGAATTTTCTAACGTATTTTATTTTTAATAATCTAGATTCATTCTTTTGGAAAACCAATACACGAATTCTTATAGATAATTTTTGTGGTTTATAAGCAAAAGAGGACAATTTATTTTAAAAATATAGACAAGCCACCATCAGATATATATATATATATATATATATATATATATATATATATATATATATATTTTATTAACCGTTGGAATTTCGGATCTTTGATCTATAATTTTATCGGTTCTCGGGCTAGCCGTTGATTATACTACATTTAAATCGTAAATCACCTCTGTCAAATGAAATTGAACTAGTGATTTTTGAAAAAAAAATTTCAAATCTAAAACCACTAAACCACCACCACCTCGTACTATTAGATATTTTGAAATCATGTTTTCTCAAAAACAATTGCATATGGCTTCTAGTCAATAATATTATAATGATCCATATGTAACAAATTCATATTCCGAGCCAACCAATGGAGTAGGCCATATCAAGTTTTTACCTATATCAAAATTTCGGACCGACGGATTTTGGAATGTTTTAGGAAGCGAATAGATATATCGGATGCTATGATGAGGAAGACAACCATATACTCTTTGATCCATGAACACAAAACAAGAATTATAAAGAAAAACTCTTAGGACTCAATGATTCATGAATACAAAACAATCTTATAGATTTGCAAAAAGAAAAAAGATAAAGAATTTTTCAAAAAAAAAAAGAAAAAATAGATGGAGTTCCATTACAAAGAAAAAAATAAGAAAATAATTAACGGGTCATTGATGGCCGTTTAGAGCATCTTTATCCTTAACGCTTTTAAAATGTCTAAATTCATTTTTTATATTAATTTTATTAAGATTTCTCTTTATTAAAGTGTCTTAAAGTTCATTAAATAGAATCGTTCATAAAAATTTATTATATTTTAGTTATTTTTATATTTTAAAACACTCCACCAATAATGATACTCTTAGTAATAACCTTCATGGATGTAACGTTTTGTCCTCTGGTTCGAGATGGTCCACTTTTCTTGTCCTTTTCGGTCTTTTTCTTTCCTTTTCGCCTCATAGTCAGCTTTACCCTTGTTCTCACATGATAATTACAGCTTTACCATTCTCTTGATTCTCATCTATGGGCCCACATGTTACCAAGATGGCCCATGAAACTATTTGACTGGTTTCCCTAAAACACCATTTTGGTCTAAAAGGCTAGAGCAACTCCAACCTTGACACCAAATTACATCAAATTTAGTGTTTTGGTGTTAAAAATTTTTTTTCTGTTCCAACCACAATACTAAATATTACACTATAAAAAAAAATTTTCTATTATTATATTATTAAATTTAAGTTTTTTTTTTATTCAATAGTTTGATAAATGATAATTAATTTTAGAATTCATTTATTATAAAATAAATATTATATTACAATCGATAATGATAAATTAAAAAAAAATACAACAATAAATTTAAAATAGCAAAAAAATAAATTATATTATACTAGTTCACAAAATTAGTATATTCGGACCACAAATGTTTTTAAAAATTAATTTCTTGCATTTAGTTTATGTTTGTTTGGTTTTAATTTGTAATTTTATGTTATCAGTATTTTAATTAAACTTTATTATGTATTTTTAATCTTAATCAATTTGTGCTTTAATTTAGATATTTTGTCAAATTAAAATTTCATATTATTAATAATTACAATCTAACTTATTATTAAAATGAAAAAAATTAAAAATTAAAAAGTACAAAATTTGTTACTGGTACATTTATTTTTAGTTGAATAAGCACAATTTAATTACATTACTTTATAAAAGATACAAATAAATAATACTTTTTTTTAGTGTTTTGTGAATAGTGTTACACCAAATATAGTGTGACACTATTCACAAAACACTAAAAAAAAAATTTGGTGTTGATTATGGCGTTCCATTGGAGCATACCCCACGCTAAATATGGTGTTTTGCCGTTCGCTTGGAGTTGTCTTAGGAGTCCGTCTAAATGGCGTCTACGCTATATCTTTATATGCCAAAAATAACTGTAGAATTATATTACGAAACCTACAATTTTAACTATGGATTTAATGTTAAGCCAAAACAGAAACAAAAAAAAATCAGAGATTGGGTCATATTACATGATACACTCATTTCAAAACCAAATTAAAGTCATATAAATTTCCCAAACAGATGTGACCAAAAATAAAAAAAAATTCCCAAACAGATTAGTCAGTATCGTGAGTTGAACGCACATAAGTTTTGAATTGAGTTTTTCTTTTACAGGAACTGTATAGATTTAATATCTACTTGGCCAAAACAAAAAAAATTTAAAATACTGTATAGTAGGAACAGCTAGTATATATATTCTATATATTAATGGAGAAACATTTTAGAACAAATTTGCTTAGGTGTCAAACTCATAATTTTTCTCATCATTTTTTTATTTAAAATTTCTTTATTTATAATTCTATATTCTATTTGCCAAACAATATTTCACTTGCTATATTTATTTTGGTTACTTTTAGTTCAATTGCCAAACACATTATAAACTTTAATAAATAGCCAATTTTTTAACTCATTAAAAATTCTGAAAATATATATTTACCTTCAAAACTAGAACATTTTCGTTTCACACTATTTTATAAACATTACAAATTGAAAACTCTAGAAAAATTTGAACCTTATCGTATATTATTGAATTTTCATTTTTTCGATCATAAATATAATTTCTTACATGTTCAATATTGTTTTTCTTATATGTTTCAAATTTAATCATCTAATCTCTATTTTTTCCATTTGTCTTGAAAAATTCAAATTTTTAATGTTTTAATCTTAACCATAGTTTTTTTAAAGAAAAAAAAATGTATTTGAAATGATACCAAATTTTTTATATTCTAAATATTCACCAAATATGGTTTCGTTAACAAAAAAGTTGCCAAAATTCAACATAATACTATGGAAAATACATTTATCTAGAGAAAATTAAGTAGTAGTTACCAAAATTTAGGATACCAAATCTTATTTGATTAGATTAAAATCAAATTTTACGGAAACGAAAAATAAAATCTAATAAGTAACCAAATAACTAGAGACAAAAATAGATATTACGTGATTGACATGTTCAACTAATGTTTGCAATATTCACTTATCCTCATAATTACTTGAGATTAAACCTAAAAAATTGAATTCATATTTGTAATATTTTATTTTGTACATTTGAGTCATAAACGTTTTTTTGAAGATTTTGATATTAAATAAATATATTTCATTAATAAGGGATATATATTGACTAAAAACAAAAAAAAATATTATTTTCAATTATTTCACGGGTGAAATACATTTTTATACAAAATTATTGCGAAATTTATATATATAAACGAGTTTTAGATTTTGTATCATAATTTTTCTAATATCTATAGACAATAAACTAAAACTTTATTAATTTTATTCGCATATTATATTATCCCGTGTATAACGCGGCTACTATCTTAAGTATTTTTTAAGAACGTACTTTTTTTCTGTTGACCAAAAAAAAGAACATACTTTTTCCTCTTAAAAACTGTGAATCCTAATTTAGTTGTTGACAAAGACCAGATCAAATAGGGTCGGCGAAAAACTTGGTCATATAGTTTAAACAAAAAAAAAGAAAACACTTGGATATAGAAAATCAAATAAATCTTCTAACCGAAATTTTTTGTTTAAGAAATAAATAACTCTTCTAACCGAAATCTTGACGAGACAAACAGAAACAAAAAAAAACTTTATTTTTATCTTAAAATCCCCCATTAAAATTATAAACTTTAGGATTTTACCCCTACATTTTGATTCAACATTAATTAACTTGGATAATAATCTTTAAAATCTTAACATAAAACCAGATATAATCGATTGAAATATATTATATCCGTTTCAAAATAGTTGTCATTCTAAGTTGTTTCACACATATTAAAAAAACATATTAAAAATTTGTTTTATCCCTATTTAATACAATATTTTATTTAATATGAATAATTAATAAATTTAAAAATAAAAATAAAAATAGAAAATTTGGTCATTAATGTGAAACAAAAAATGAAACCTAAAATGACAACTAATATAAAATAGAGGAAGTATATAGTTAATCCCATGTCTGAATATGAATTTGATTTGGATTTAATTTCCCTCTTTCAAGGACAAAAAAAAAAAGGGAGCAGTTTGGTTGAAAACAAAGTTAGTTGCAACGTTTTAAATAAAAACGTTTAATTAGTCACAAAAGAACCCAAAAAAACAAATAAAAAAAAACGATTTTTATTTGGGCTCTGTAATGGTAAAGCCGAGAAAGAGAAGACTTTTTTTTTTTTTTTTTTTTTTTTGAGATGGAAGAAAGGAAGGTGGGGGCTTTAAAAGAGAGACTCGTGGAGGCTCTACTCAAGCGATGCGTGGAAACAAGCTGACACAAAAAATGCCCACAACTTCTTCTTCTTCACCTTATAAACAATATACATTCAACCACATTCTCTGTTTTTAAACCCTAATTTCTCCGATCTCCAGGTAATTTTTATGATCCTGCATGTTATCGGTTTTATTACCAATGTCCAATTCGAGATTTGATTTGGGTTGTTTTTTCTTTTTCTTTTTCTGGGTAGAGAGATATGGCGGAGACGACGAAGGTGATGTACATAGTGGTGGTTGATGGTTTGGATACGGAGGCGATTGTGGAAGATGACGGAACCGGGAATTGGAAAGATTCTTTCCGGTATACTCGTCCGGTTTTGCAGAGTACTCTTCAGCTTATGGGATGCAAAGCTCGTCACGCCTTCAAGGTCATCACTTTCATTGGATTCTTTGATTATAACTTTTGATTCTTGTCGTTTAATTTGTGGATTTTTTATGGATTCTGGAACGGTCATGTGTCTTGGATTTGGACAGGATTAGAAGATGTTCCTCTGATTTGGCATTACTGTGTCGACCGACATGTCTATTTTTGTTTTTAATGTGCAAATTATAGTGGCAGGGACACATATTAAGATGGGTCCTGATTAATTGTATTCTGAGTTCTTTGACTTCTTGTGTATATATAGTGGAATTGCCCATGTCTTTAGTTTTCCTTTTGAGTATTTGTTGCACTCATTTTTCCGTGTGTGAATGATCAATCATCAATGTCTTATTCATGAGCTTGCTTTGGTATCTTGTAAAGTTACAATTTTTCTTTGAATCCAGACAAGGTTTCATTGATGGTTTTGTTTTGTAACTCTGCAATTTTCATGCCTTGTTTGAGTTTGGTAGATCCTGATTTGTTATTTTTCTGTGTTGTGTGCAGATTAGCCGCAGGGTTTTCGAGTTAATAAGAAGTGAAGGATCCTTGATTCTTTCGCCCTCGCATAGGAAAGAACCTGAATTTGACAAGTCATGTGATGCTGCTTCAGCTTGTCCTGGTGTAGAAAAGCTTAACAATGATGATGTTGATAAGAGTAAGCCTTTTGAGATGTATAAAAGGCGCACAACCGTTGTTGTTTCACGGGAAATATTCTTGAACGTTGTCTGTGATGCTCTGGCTGAATATAAGTATGTGGGTCACGACCAAAGGGCAGACTTGATTCTCGCATGCAGGTAGATTTCTTACCTTTAGGAACATGTGTTTATCTAAGGGCCTCTTTTTTTTTTTTCCTTTCATTTTGTCTCTGTTTAATTATGTGTTCAGCTTCATCTTTTCTTGCATAAGTGTTTTATTAGTTCAACGTTTCCGTTACACTAGTCATGCTGATTATGGTTGTAAAATATTCTGCAAAGCTTTATCTGTGGGACTATATGGTGCATCTCAAACTTCCTTAGCTACCTCTTATGTCTTTTCGTGGAACCGCCTTTTGATCCTTCTTATCCTTATCATTTCTTGCAGGATTCGAGAAAGGAAAGAATCTGTGACTGTTCTCCTTTGCGGCACTAGTGGCTGTGGCAAATCTACACTCTCCGCACTTCTGGTACTATTCGTCACATCTATTTGCAAGCGCTGTAGATCGACCTGAGATCCTTCAGTACTCTTTTGTATAGTAGACATTAGGCTAGGTACCGTTTCACGTATTTTCCACAGGCTTTAGAACGCCGGATATTCTTGTACAGGGAAGCAGGCTGGGGATTACGACAGTGGTCTCAACCGACTCAATCCGTCACATGATGAGGAGTTTCGTTGATGAGAAGGAGAATCCTCTGCTGTGGGCTTCAACGTACCATGCTGGAGAGTACCTTGACCCTGTGGCAGTTGCTGAGTCAAAAGCCAAAAGAAGAAGAGCCAAGAAGTTGGATGGTTATGAAAAAACACCACTTGAGGATGAAAAAGCAAATGCCTCTGAAGGTGTTAAGTCTAATAATACTCAACAGGCGGATAATGGATCTAAATCAACCACCCCTGTATTGTTAAGTCCTAAGCAAATGGCTGTAGAAGGATACAAGGCTCAAAGTGAAATGGTTATTGACAATCTCGATAGGCTTATTACCGCATGGGAAGAACGAAAAGAGTCTGTGGTTGTTGAAGGTGTCCATCTAAGCCTTAACTTTGTGGTAAGCCCCCTATTAATTCTCTTAACAGATTACGATTTGAAGTTGTGGCATTTCTATATTCTAACTTCTTGTTTGCTTGCAGATGGGACTGATGAAAAAGCATCCTTCGATTGTTCCTTTTATGGTATACATCTCGAACGAGGAGAAACACTTGGAACGATTTGCAGTCAGGGCCAAGTACATGACCCTGGACCCAGAGAAAAACAAATACGTAAAATATATACGTAACATCAGAACAATACAGGATTACTTGTGTAAACGAGCTGACAAACATCTCGTTCCTAAGATAAACAATACCAATGTCGATAAGAGTGTGGCTGCGATCCACGCCACAGTCTTCAGTTGCCTGCGTAGGCGAGAAGCAGGAGAGCAGCTCTATGATGCTACAACTAATACCGTCTCTGTGATCGACGATGAGTACAGGAACCAATGCACAGCCAATTCATTGAGTTCGAAAGGAATGTTTCAGCTGATCCAAAGAAAAGGTTCTTCTAGGCATCTAATGGCTCTTCTGAATACTGATGGCTCTTTCGCAAGAACTTGGCCTGTTGGCGGTAAGGTTGATGAGAGCGGGAAGCCTGTCCTTTGTAATGAGATAATGGTGGCAGATGGAATGGAGCATCCCATTTATGGATACCTACAGAAAGCTGAACCGGTGAATCTTCAGTTTGGTCTATTTGGGATCAGTGCTTGGCCTAGTGATGGAGCCACGAGTCGTGCTGGGAGTGTAGATGACTTAAGAGCTGACATGGGTGAAACCGGCAGCCGTTATTACTCTTCTTGCTGCAGCTCGCCTAGGATGTCTGAAGGAACTTCTAAAGAGGTACTCCAGAAACCATTTTTTTCTCGTTTGATTCGTATGTGGAAGGTTGTCTGATGATTCTGTATCATCTATGTTATTTTCCTTCAGCTTAAGGAGGAGCAGTCCGTGCATGGGAGCGATGAAGAGGATGAAGAGGTGGAGGATGATCAACCAGAGCCAGATACAGACTTTAGCGATGATGATAACAAGCGGGACCATGATGAGGTAAACACTTTGTTAATGATTATATCTTCTTGGATTCCACGAGGCTTGTTTCAATGTCCTAAGAGTGTTGGGGTAAATCCTCTACAGGTGGGATCAGTTGATGAACAATCGACAAAGTCGGATGAGGAGTACGATGATCTTGCAATGGAAGACAAAGGCTACTGGACAGACGAGGAGGAAGAGTCTCGCGATACAGTTGCGGTAATGTCTGAAAAGAACCATAAGCCGGCAACAAAAGACGATAAGTACATACAAAACTTGGACCTTTTCCTTCGAACTGCGGACCAGCAGCTGGTTGAGCCGTTTCAGCTATGTACATCGCTACTCACATGTGAGGACGGTAACACAAGACTCTGGTCAGGTAAAGAAAAGATGAGGAAGCGGTCTCTAAGCATCTCGGCCCTCGGAGAACACGGGTCGGGTTTGTGTGATCCGATTCTCTTGGGAGCCCCATGATCATTTGCCTTTGCTTGCTGGTAAATTCCTTACGTGTGTTATTTTCTGTTTAGTCCAGTCTTAAGTTTGTGTGCGACTGACTGTGTATAGTCTTTTTAACTTTGTCACAAAGAAGTTTGGGGCTTTGTAAACAGCGTTTTTGTCTTTCTCTGAAATATTGAGACCCTCTTCCTAGTTTTCTTTACTTTGATCTCAAGTTTCCAAATTTTTTTATCTAAAATATTATGCAATATTCTTTAGTTGATGCAAACACAAGTAATTTTCAGATTTACAAAAGATAAATTAATCAAATCTAATCAATTTGACAACAGATAAATTAACCAAAGGTAGTCAGTAGTCACACTGAATGACTTGTGAATTTTAAAAATTAAATTAGGTAAATACTTATATACTGTGTGTATATATTGTTAAAATTAACTTGACATGGTTATCTGCCTCATTATTGATCTTTGCCCAATATATATTTTGTTTCATCGATAACATTTTCGTCATTTAATTTCTTTCAAACAGTATTATTAAAAAATCGTGGTAATTAACCAGATAGTGGTAGACTTGTCGTTAATGTGCAATTTATCTTTAAATGTTGAGCAATAACTTAAAAAGGGATAATGTGTCAATATGGCTGATGTCAAAGTTCAAACAATGTATAGAGTAACGGCCACAACCACAATGATGTGTGATAGATATATCAAGTGTGGAATAGTTATTAACCTCTCTCTTTTTTTTTCTTTTTTTTTTAAAACTCAACAACAACTTAACATTAATCTTAAGTTTGATACAGAGACTGTTTATCACCTATTATAATGCTTAAAGCCCAATTTAGCACAAGTGAGAAAAACCTAGAGTTATAATTCACAAAGAAAAGAGAGTTTTTGGCTTTATCAGCCATTCGATTTCCACTTCTCGCATGGAACACAAATTTGAAGCCTTTGGAGCGTTTTGGATATATTTGTTCATTTATTAATTATTATGCATCGTAAAACTTTTTATAGAATCCAAGCGGAATTTGATGGAAAAAGACAAAATGAAGATTATATTCGGAGAATTTGGAGCTCTTTCAAATTCCCTTTTTTTTTTTTTTTGCTAAACAGCTCTTTCAAATTCCTTACGTCCACAATTATACTTCGTAATTGGTTTTAAAATATAATAGCTTTAGCTAGCTTAAGATGATCCCGATAACAAAATAATCTAAAATACGAAGATAACATCATCAAATTCACTTCTATATAATCCAATGGAATCCCAAGAATTTGACTTACAATTCTTGGACCACTTTAGTCTTGGAGACACGTATAATTCACATTTTGATGTGTGTATATATATATAATCATATAATGTAGTAGATGATTATCTGTATAGTTATAGAAACAGATTAAATATATGATCATATGAATTTGTATATAATTATTTGTTTCCGCCTGTAAGTATGCTGGCATTGTAACTAGCATGCATGTTGCTTCGTGCAATTGACAATAAAGATTCTTTTTTTAAGTGTTTTTTCCTTTCAGAAAACACTTTCTGAATCCAAATCTATAATATGTATACAATTTTAATTTTCTTAACGAGATTTTAAATGATTTATCTTGATTTAAATAACTATCATACTATAATTCGTACCTACTAATAATTTATAGAAAACTTTCAATAAATATTTTTTAATCCCCAAAAAAAAACAGAACACAAAACTGAATAACTAGAAACAAGTTTTCGGTCACAAAACATGCAGGTCATGATGAATTAACAATAATAGAGATACTATAATGTTATCTCTTTCTCTTACTATAGTATTATGATCAATATATCGAAAAAAATTATCGAATGATTTATATGATCTTTTTTGGTCATGTTGAGATTTATTTCGTTACAAATTAAATGACCACACTATAGTACTATCGCACGTCTTCTCTAGGTTTTCGTGCGTAGTTTGTTTTTCTTATTTTTGATTAAGGAACGGATGGTGACTTCTTTAGGAATAAAAATACAACTGTTAATCTGCTGTTACAATCTTTCCTAAGCATGGTTAGGGGTTTGATTACATCACTACAACTATAATTTTTTTTTTAATTTGTCGATCACTACAATTATAATTTAATAAGTAAAAATTAGATATTTTGTTTTTCTTTCTATAAACTAGTATATTAACACTTCCAACCCCCAAAAATAATATAATTATCAAATGGAACCTTTGAAGCCATGCAAAGACATAGTCACAATCACATAGAGAAGAAGGACCCACGCTAGACTCGACCCCATGTATGAATATAATGTAATATTTCACACCGTGACTTTCTTGGCTTGATTATTGCATCCCACCATGTGGGAAAAGCTCATATTTTACCATTTTGCTCCTCGAGATCTCTCTTGGCCCACAAATTTCAAGGAAGATTCACCTATAAAATTCCGTGGGTAAACTCCATGATTAGAACTCTAGTTATAAACTTATTATCATACATGTAATAAATAAATTCTAGACAAATGGTATTTACCTCAATTTCATACTATATCAAAAAAAAAAAAAAAAAAACAGCAGTCGGTAAACCTTTCTAACCTGAATTCAATTCCGGATTCTTTCTAGGAACACTTTCACCACTATTTGGCCAGTCGAAATAGTACCACGTTTTAATCCCATTAGAAAATTCGGTAAGTGGACTATTCGACCGTTACATTCATCATGGGGATTAGTCGAATGATAAAAATCCGGACATTCCGGTTATTAAAAAAAAAAAGTAATTCCCCTTTCAAACATCTCTTTGTGAGAAATATGGACAGTTTGTAATTGCATGTTCATAAATAATAAATATTTAATTGGATTCTAAGTGAACCTTTGGACGTAGGACGAGGCTTAATTCTCGTGTATGCATGCTCGCAGCGAAAGTGAATATTCCATACTATTAATATAAGGAGGCAACTTGTATAATTGTAATCAATATTCCCTCCGTTTTAAAATATAAATTATTTTGATAATCTTACGTATTTTTTAACTATATTGACTAATGTATGACAAATACTCCTCCATTCCCCAAAGATGAATTTTTTTCCAAAAAAAATTGCTCCACAAAAATATATTTTTTAGTGTTTTCAATATATTTTTATCATTTAACGTTAATAGATTGTAAATTTCAAAAAATTATTGAAACACTATTGGTTAAATTTTTTTGAAAACTGTTTATCGTAAAAATTAATACAGAAGATTAATTATTCTTTTTAATAGGTGTGAAAACCTCAGAAAATTTATCTTTGTGAAATGGAGGGAGTAGTATTTTGCAGTCGTTTTTTCATTAGTTAAATTATTTTTATTATATATTAGAATAAAAATAGTTTCTTAATATTCGCACTGTTAGCAAAAACAACTTATTTTGAAACGGAAGTAGTATCGTATACATAAAACGAATCCCACTTATAGCCTTTTCGAATCTCCATCCGTCCATCGGCTCTTACGAAGTCAACTTTCGTATCTCTATATAAACCAATCTTCTCCTTTTGTTCCCTAAACACAAGACCACAACCAAAAATCATATACAAAATGGCTGATGGTTTTGGTGAACCGGGAAGCTCAATGCATGGAGTCACCGGCCGAGAACAAAGCTATGCGTTCTCGGTTGAGTCTCCGGCGGTTCCTTCCGACACATCAGCAAAATTTTCTCTCCCCGTAGATACTGAACACAAAGCCAAAGTTTTCAAACTTTTTTCATTTGCAGCTCCACACATGAGAACTTTCCATCTTGCTTGGATCTCATTTTTCACTTGCTTCATTTCTACTTTCGCTGCTGCTCCTCTTGTCCCCATCATTAGAGATAACCTTAACCTAACCAGACAAGATGTTGGAAATGCTGGTGTTGCCTCTGTCTCCGGAAGCATCTTCTCTAGGCTTGTTATGGGAGCGGTTTGTGATCTCCTTGGGCCACGTTATGGCTGCGCTTTCCTCATCATGCTCTCGGCTCCCACCGTCTTCTCCATGTCTTTCGTTGCTGATGCTGGCGGGTAAGCATGCTTGTAAATTGTAAAATTGTGCAAGTCTTAAGCTCAAATTCAAATAGTTTAAAATGGTCCTATATATGTAAAATGTAAAATTAGCGAGAACGATTCTAAAAGCGTTTTTTTTTGTTAAAACTCATTGATTTTCACCTCAAAATTTATTGGTAGTAAAGTGATTGTATATAAGATTCTTTCGTTGTGTAAGAGATATATGCCAATCGGTTTGTTACTAACCGATTTTGAGTTAAAAGTCATGAAACTTAGCAATGTGGAATTCTTAACATTTTCTTGGTCATAGATACATAACGGTGAGGTTCATGATCGGTTTCTGCCTCGCGACTTTTGTGTCATGCCAATACTGGATGAGCACAATGTTCAACGGTCAGATCATAGGTCTAGTGAACGGGACAGCGGCCGGGTGGGGAAACATGGGCGGTGGAGTCACGCAGCTGCTCATGCCGTTGGTCTATGAGATCATTCGACGATTAGGATCCACGTCCTTTACCGCGTGGAGGATGGCTTTCTTCATCCCCGGGTGGATGCACATCATCATGGGGATCATGGTCTTGACTTTAGGACAAGACCTCCCTGATGGTAATAGAAGCACACTCGAGAAGCAAGGTGCTGTTACTAAAGACAAGTTCTCAAAGGTACTTAGTAATTAAGATAAAGTAACAAATGTTAACGTCTTCTTGGATCCTCTGATGATTAAACTTAATAATATGTTAAAAGCCTATTGATCGTTTTCTAAATCTAAGACTTTCGTGTTATATATTAATGGTTGTTCTGATAGATCTTAATTAGGTCAACATTTAGATATATACAAATAGGTTAATCCAAGAAAATAATCTGATTCACTCTCTTTTAAAATTTAAAAGCGAAATGCTTATACTACCTAATTAAGTGATTATTTCAAGGGTAATAATTTATATAATCTCTAAATGTTAAAGATATTCTTTCATAAGTTTTCTCTCTTTTGTGTTAAAGATTTTTTCTCCTTTTTTAATTTTGATTTAAAAAGACTCATAAATTTCTCGTGAACAACTTTACCAGGTTTTATGGTACGCGATCACAAACTATAGGACATGGGTTTTCGTGCTGCTATATGGATACTCCATGGGAGTAGAGCTCACAACCGATAACGTCATTGCTGAGTACTTTTTTGACAGGTAAAACTTTATTCTACTGAAAATAATTTTCCTCTAAAAATGTTTTCTGAATATATATATAACGTCTACGAATAAAAAAGACTCAATATATGATGACAATTTTGCAGGTTCCATCTCAAGCTTCACACTGCCGGTATAATCGCGGCGAGCTTTGGTATGGCCAACTTCTTTGCACGTCCTATTGGCGGATGGGCCTCAGACATCGCGGCTAGGCACTTTGGCATGAGAGGCCGTCTTTGGACCCTATGGATCATCCAAACCCTAGGCGGTTGCTTTTGCGTATGGCTAGGCCGAGCCACAACGCTCCCGACTGCCGTTTTCTCCATGATCCTCTTCTCACTCGGGGCTCAAGCCGCTTGTGGAGCAACTTTTGCCATCATACCTTTTATCTCACGCCGCTCCTTAGGCATCATCTCTGGGTTAACTGGAGCCGGAGGAAACTTCGGTTCTGGTCTAACCCAGCTCGTGTTTTTTTCGACATCCGCGTTCACGACCGAACAAGGGCTGACGTGGATGGGAGTGATGATTGTCGCGTGTACATTACCTGTCACATTAGTGCATTTCCCGCAATGGGGAAGCATGTTTTTGTCTTCTACGGAAGATGAAGTGAGGTCTACGGAGGAGTATTATTACATGAAAGAGTGGACAGAGACGGAGAAGCAAAAAGGAATGCATGAAGGGAGTTTGAAGTTCGCCGTCAATAGTAGATCGGAGCGTGGACGGCGCGTGGCTTCTGCACCGTCTCCTCCACCGGAACACGTTTGAGAGTTATTTTGTACGTTTAAATGTGTTATATCACTTGCTATTGCTCCAAAGGTGTAAGTAGTTGATCGATATGTTTACGTGTTATAATACTACTCTTTATGTAATCTCGTAACAGTTATTTTTCTTTTTAATTTATTATTTGTTTTGATTATCTCTTTAATTAATTTGTTTGACCTACGTACTCAACTTTGTTCTTTCATTCTTTGTTTATGATCTACGTACATAATTTTACATTCTTTTCACACACACAAAATAAAAAGCAAACAAGTTGCAATATAAAAAAATGGGCCTTGTTTTAAAATGGCATATCTAGCCCAATTACATCATTTATCTAGCTATCATGTGACATTTTGTGCTTTAATAAAAGCCTAATAAGTATGAAAAAATTGTTTTTAGTCTCTGTAAAAGTTACGTGAGAAAGAGAGAGGAAGTATCAAACGGTTTATTTCTCTGCAACCTTTTTCTCTGATCGTCTTCTACAAAAATTCCGATCGGCCGCCGAATTTCTCTTTGTTTGTATATAGTTCTTCTTCCGCCTTCGTTAGATTTGATTTTCCAGAAAACTGATTTAAGTTTTTCACAATTTTCTGGGGAATTGTTCTCTATATTTGTTTGAAACCAAATCCTTTACATCTATATCATCACTATTCTGGGTCAGATCTCATTTATAGGTTCATGTTGTATTATTATGGCGGTCATTGTTTTCTTCATACTCTTTAATTTGGTGTCGATTCAGAACCAAGTGATTTCCATGTGATTCACTGGTTGTTGGTAATCATAATATATATATATATATAGTATAAATATAATAATAGTTGATCTAAGTCCGTGGAGATGGAGATGCCCAACGATCCCATATTTCCTTTTATTTGTGTAGATTGGTTCTTTGTAGCCGTTTATTCTCACATGGTAGAGTGCTATATCTGGGATGCGGATCTTCGGTGGGGTTTTATCGATTTTCATGTGGGTTATTCATCAATCACATTGACGAAAGTGCCAAAAGCCAGGATCGTTACGTGATGATATTGTGCGACGATGGTCAATGGTGATCTTGCTGGGTGTCGGTTCCAATACATAACCGACTTATCTCTCAATGGTAGAGTTCTCGTCCGGCGACGTTGCATCTGCCGGTTCAATGAAGTAGTTGTATATAATCGAAGAGTGGGCATAGCAATAGATAATTTGGTTAGTGATATATATCATTGTATCAAGTTATTTGCAGGTTATTTGTAGGTGTTCGAATGATACAAAACATGTATTCATCAATTGTCTTCAACAATTATGCACAACTTTTAAAGATTAATGGAAAGTCAGATGTTCAAAAGAAAAAAAAAATAATAAGTATGATAAAGTCTAAATGATATGGATTTTTCAGGAAGCTCATCAAGCCGATCAGATTTTTTATTTCTTTTTCAAAAATTAGTTACTTGCAGTTATAATAAACTTACAGCCCATATTAATATAAGTTGGGTACTGAAAATCCCATTTATGATTTGTGTTTAGGAGCTTGTTTACATTATTTTAAAATAAAGTTAATCATAATCGAAATTCGGCTAATCTAATTGATGAGTGTAACCGTTGAATTGTTTGTTTACCATTTTTTAAATAGGGCCGAAGTCGGCTTGCTAGATATTTAATGGGCTCAACATATATCGATCAAAAAGAAGTAAAAGAGTTCCGATTATAAACTAACCTCGAAGAAAAAGCGAGTTAACGTCATGCCTCCGAATGATTTACTACCAGACAACCATGACTTGGTTTGCTGGTTACATTGTTTCTTCGTTTATAGCATAATAACTTTGCTGATCTCTCATATGATAAGTAGTCTACAACTAATCTAATTTACATTTTTAAAGCATTGCTAATAATCTATTCTATGTCTATGGAGATTATGGGATTACGCAAAGGCCAAAGCTAAAGACTAAGTAAGCTCAGGTTTTTGTTATATTCTGTTCAAGATCGTTATTACCAAGTCATTACTATATGTATGCCATTAAATTAGTATTTTAAAATACTGCAAAACGTCTTAAGAACTTTGGTTCATATACTTGTTGGTTCATATACTTGTGAGAACAAGATAAGTAGACATGACGTGTATAAAATCAATGGGTTTGAATGATGAGGATTACAGTCAGAGAGGAGGCCGTACTTTACATCTTCCGCATAACAAGGACAGAACCTAATGCTGTGATCTGTACGGTTTTTTAAAATAGTGTATTAACAGATAAGTCAATTGAATTATCATTAATGCTTTTAAGTAAGTCAAAAGTCAATAATTAGCACCTATCAGGAAATTTTTATATGAGCACGTTAAGCATCAACCACTTTCTGGTGAATAAGCCCCCACGTTCATTGTTGTTACGTGAAAATTCCGTTATTCGAGCGACTATTATATTAACTAAAAATCTTGTTGAAATATACAAAAAGGAGCCACAATATTTTCACGCTAATCAAAAGTAAATATCTTTCCCATATCTTTTTAACCCGCAACTGTTGACTCTAATCTATTCACACCGTTTACTTTTTGAATTGAGCCACTTGAAGTAGGCTCTATACTAATTAATGAGTGGTGTTGTTTTTTTTGGCTAAATAATTAATGAGTGGTGTTGTTCACTCCAAAAGCCCGTATCTACGCAAAATCCAAATTAATTCAAATTTTAAAAATAAATAATGTGTATGTGAATCTTACAATTCGTCTGACTCATTGCACTTTGTGTATATCCAACAAATTGTAACACCTGAACCGGACGAACCAAAAGGAAAAGACAAAAAGACTAAATTATTATTATTTTTTTAATATAATTTATAACAAAACAAAACAAATACAATGGCAAACGGAACTTCAATATCTTTGTAACGAAATTTAAATCGATTGCTAAATTAAGATTATTCTCAAAATTGTTACACAACGTAACGGACTAACGGAGTTCGATTTTTTCCCCCCGAGTAATAGAGTAGACAATGTTAGTTTCCTTTTATGTTAGGTTATCTACAAATGGAATTAATAGACCCTGTTGGATTTTTCATTTGTTTTAGAGATATATAAAATTTAGAAGTCTACCAAGTGACAACTAAGATAAGCCATAAGTTAGGCAATAATTGCAAAAATGTTATTTTTGGTGTGACAATTTTTAAAAATGTCACATTAATAGATTATCAATTTGCAAAAATACCACTAATAATGGATTTTTAAAACTATTTTAAAATTCTAAATCCTAAAAAATATTTTGACTCTAACAAATTTTAAACCCTCAAAACTAAACTCTAATACAATATAATTAATCCAAACATAAATAATATAATAAATAAATAATTTTGAAAAATGACATTTTTACAAATATTTTAAAAATGTGGCATTTTTATAAAATAGCACTTTAAAAGTGACCATTTCTCAAAAAAAAAAAAAAAAAAAATCATAAGTCAACGAGCCATTACTCATGTTATGAAAGATTGTTTGACCTTCCCACAAAATTTGAAATCTTTAACCTATAACCATGGGACCTTTCTAGTTGCCCTCCCTACATATGAAAACAATAAACTAAAACCATGACATACAAAAATTAATGATGGTCATTCTAAACGCTAGAACAAAAATTTTTAATTTTCCTTGGTTTATCTTTTCTACAAATAAAAATATAATTGCCAAAAACAAAATGTGACGAGTATAGAGCGATCTACGATTTTGCTTAGAACCTTTGTTAGAATCTTTTATATATTACAAAGGAAGCCAAGAAGAAAACTTTTGCAGTTTTGTTACTGTGTTATTTTAATGGCGATTTTAGGAAATTTTTTTTATTGTTTGAATGGTAAATCTAATTTGTTTTCAACATATAACTTCATAGTTTATAGTTATTTAGTTAGTTAAAAAACTTTATAGTTATTGAAAATTATGTTTAAGCCATTAATTTATAACAGCAAATGTGTATGATTTTTGTTTATAGTTTTTCCCTTTTTATATAGTTTTTCGTTTTTCTTTTTCCAAATCAATATATATCTATGTTTCCTTTAGATTTGACTAAAATCTAATAATAACACTAATAATATTGCAACACATAATTTTCTGTTTTTGATGTTTATCATATAACTATTTAATTTGTACGTTTATGAGCATTAAATTCCCAGGATATCTCTAGTTTACAAATATATATCATCAACAACTATGGATAGAAAAGTGCACTTAAGCATTTGACAGATGTTATAATTCTTAGAAATCATATTTCTGAAAGAACTATATATATTTAGAGTTAGAGATTATATATTGAGATGATACATGATTAAGGAATGTTTAAGAAAGTCAACTTATCATTTCATTTTATTTCATAATGAGGATATGCGGAAAGTTAACGATAACCTATGAAGTATTATAATTTATACATATAATAATATAATACTATAGTCTTTAGAAACTTTAGAGCATTTTTGTAAGAATTTATTTTTGGAAATAATTATTGAGAATTTTACGAAAAATGCCATTGTTGGCGAAAATCTTACGGAAAATGCCATAAATTAGATGCGTTGCAGGAAATGCCACAATTCACTGTACGAGGGAGATGGAGTGACGAATTTGCCTTTGCTTATGTGTATCTTCGCGTTGAGTGTTTGGGAATACGAGCGGGACATTTGAAAAAGTTTAGAGCAAAGTACAAGCCATTATTAATTGATTAAAATAATTTTTTTTATCTGATTATTGACGGTACCGAGGTAATGGGATGAAGTTGTTGAGGTGAAGGATTTTGTTGGAGGTTGTGAATAATCTCGGCATAAAAAATTTCTGTAAGTGTTTCGATTTTTAAAAGTTTGTCAAATTGTTTACTTGTAGTTAATGTGAAATTAAATGTGTTTCCTGGAATAAATGCAGGTGTTTGATGGACATAATCTGTCGGAGTTAATGGTCGTTCACTGATTTTTCGAAAGCATTTATACAATGGAATCTTCTGTCTTCATAATCGTAGGTGACTGGGAATGTTTGGAGCAGGGACAATGGCATTTTCATATAAAGAAGGACATTTTCTGCAAATGTATGGATGTCCATGAGAAGCAAAGTTTGGAGGAGGTAAACATGAAGGTGGCGAAGTTATTTTGTTTGTGTCCAGAGAGACAGAAACCAAGTTTAAGTTTCTGGCACGAGTGGGAAGAGACGGTGTTGTCACAGATGCGAATGCCTCCTGTGACTATAGATTAGGAAAGCGCTTTACAAAAATTCAAGTATTTGAAGAAGGAGAAACCTGGAATGAACATGTACCTGTCTTTGAGTAATGTGGAGGACGAGGAGATGGATGTACCATTGAAGGGAATTCGGAATAATAAGGAAGACAGGAATAGTGGTTGTCCACAGGAACTTGATGACAGGACGGTGATCAGGGCAGTGGAGGATGCGTTGGTTTGTCACACGACAGTAAAAGATGGAACGGTTGCGCAAATAGAAAATATATGTGACCCTCCAGACGACTTATTTAATGTGGCTATGACGTATGTAAATCCGTCTTTCATCGAAAAAAATCGAACGTATTGAGAAGGATTGTTTCAACTATCCATCTTTAGAGAATAATGGCGACCTGAGTGATGGCGGGGACGGAATAGTTGAGGATGACGCGGTAAACGCTAAAGAGACAAGGATAGGTAAAGGAAAGAGAAGATGTGAATGGGAAAGAGAGGTCCATCCGGTTAACAGCATGGTGGTACAGAGGTTAAGATTGTCAGCAGATGTTGGAGAAAAAAAGGACAAAACGTGTATTGGGGGACAAAAATATGGGTGGCTCTGAAAATGAAAAGATTGTTGTCCCTCATGAAGATCAGGTATTGGTTAATCTTTCTCCAATAGGTTTTAGCCTGGGTATTGGTGATTCACAATAGGTGTTTGTTGAAGACGGCGGAGGAATTCTGTTGACCGCCGAGAAGATGTGTATTGGGAAGGACAGAAATGGCAGCACTCCTGTGGAGGACGAAGATAACATGACAAATGTCCCTTTGTCATGGACTGGCGAGAGCTTTTGGGATGAAGTTATAGCCATAGAAAAGACTATGGACGAGAAAGTAGACGAGGGGAATGGAGCTGGAAATAACACGGATTCTGCAGAAATGGAGTCGGAGGACTACGACTTTGACTTGATGGGTGATTTTATTGAGAGAGAATATCCAAATGATTGGGATCCACTAAAAGTAGGTCTTGGGTTGGAGGTTGGATCGACTTCTGGGAAGGATATCGTTGAAAAAGTTAATGTAGACGTGGATTCTGGGTGTGCAGAAGATGGTGTTCGGTGGACTATGCTAAAAAAAAGGACGCCATGGTTTATCGGTGATGGACAACAAGGGGATATAGTTGGGGTTAATGTTGGGATTGTTGAGGTTGATAGTCAAGCTGATGGTGAGGATAAGGGTGATGGTGAGGGTGATAGTGAGTCAGTTGAGGAGTTAGATAGTGAGAGTGATATTGAAGGTAATGGTGAGAGTGATGGTGAAGCTAATGGTGAGAATGCGGCTGATGGTGAAGCTAATGGTGAAAATGCGGCTCATGGTGAAAAAGATGGTGAGGGAAAGGGGGATAATGATGATAATGATGTTGAGGAGAATGGTGAAGGGAATAGGGAGGGTGGTGGTGATCAGCCAACTGATGGTAATGGGTTCTCGTTCGACCCATCAATTATCCTTGTAGATGAAACAGTGCATGATACCGCCCCTTTTAGGGCCAACGCTGAATGTAAGGCAAAGGACACAGTGAACATTAACCTAAAGAAGTCAGGTGATGTAATTTACGTGGATAGGATTTTCAGGGATAAGAAGAAATTGCGTAAGGCGTTGAGTGTATATTCGATGAAAAAGTTATACAACTACAAAATATTCAAGTCCGACAAGAAAAGGATAGTTGCAATTTGTGGAGATGAACAGTGTCATTGGAGAATATACGCAACCAAGCAAAATGGATCTGACAATATCGAGATAAGAACATCAACTCTAAAACACTCATGCGATGCGGGTTCAAGATCTGAGAGGAGAAAGAAAGCAACGGCTGCCTTACTAGGTGAACTATTGCAAGCTAAGTATGCTCATGGTATAAAAGGTCCGAGAGCTTGTGAATTGCCAGAGTTGGTTTTAAGTGAGCTAAAGGTAACAATCTCCTACATGAAAGCGTGGTACGCAAAAGAGGTTGCAATGAAAAAGGCAAGGGGGAATGAGGAAGAAAGTTATCGTTTCTTGTCCACCTACTTGCACTTGGTAGAGAAGACTAATCCAGGGACAATTTGGAGTATCCATACAGTTAAAACAAAAGAGGGTAAAAGGCTGTTCAAGTATCTTTTTTCGCATTCGGAACATCAATAGGGGGTATCAGTACCTACGGAAGGTGGTTGTTATAGATGGCACGGCTACAAAAGAGAAATATAAAAGCTGTCTTGTGGCAACTAGTAGACAGGACGGGAATTATCAGATATTTCCCCTGGCTTTTGGGATTGCGGACGGCGAGAACGTAGCTTCATGGACATGGTTTTTCACGCAGCTAAAAAATGTTGTCCCCAATGAACCAAACTTTGTCTTCATCTCTAATAGACATGTCTCCATATATGCGGGTATACGTGCTGTATATCCTTTGGCAAAGCATGGTTCATGTACGGTTCATCTTTACCGCAACGTGAAGAGTAAGTTTAATTGTGCACGGCTCGCTAGTCTAGCTTCAAAAGCAGCAAGAGCATACACAATCGGAGATTTCAAACACTGGTTTCATGAGATAGAGAGACGAAACAAGACATGCGCGAAGTACTTGTTAGACATCGGTCTATCTCTCTGGACGTTGGCCTACTTCCCATGGATGCGTTACAACATTATGAGCAGAAACATTTCGGAGTCACTTAATGCTATGCTTCAAAGAGCTATGACTTTTCCTATTGTGACAATGGTTGAGTTTATAAGGACAATGTTAATGCGGTGGTTTTGTGAACGGAGAGAAGTAGCAATAAAGTGTAAGACGAGATACACTACGAAAATTGAAGAAATATTAATTGACCATTTGAAAGATATGATGCCACAGACTGTGATGTTATTAAGTCTACAGAATTTGAATACCAAGTGAATGGTGCTGAGGGTTGTGTTTTCACGGTAGACCTCTTGCATCTTAAATGCACTTGCCGAGTTTTTTACGTCTTAATGATACCTTGTTGCCACGCTTTAGCCGCGGTTGGAATTAGGAATGTGGACATGTACATGCTGGTGGGAGATTATTTCAAAATAGCGGTATGGAGGAGATTGTGGAACGATAAATTATTACCGCCACCTAGAGAGAGAGACAATGATGTTCCAGAGAGTTACAACAACGATGCCACTAATGCCCCGAAGACGAGAAGGGGGTCTGGCAGACCGAAAACACTACGAATTCCTTCAAGAGGAGATCATCCGGTAAGATTTGGTTGTAAACATTGCCAGAATAGGTTAGTAAAATTCAAGATGACGCTCCTGACAATTGTTGACATTCAGGGTACATATGGGCCAAGAGGACCTAGGAAAAAATGCGGCACTTGTGGGCAGGAAGGGCACAACCGAACAAGATGCAAAACTCCAATATAGGTTTTCAGGACTTCTTAGTATCCACTAGTTTAATTAACTTTTTGTATAATTTAGAAACGTGACCATTACTAGGCGCATTGAGAACTCTTTTCGGGGGATAGATATAATTTTTACAACAGACATGTTGTAACAATAGTCCAATATTCTTTTTGAAAACTGATTAATATGGTTTTTTATCATATTGTAATTACGCAATGTTTGTTATTAAGTAATTAGAAATGAAGGTTGTTTTTAATTATGATTATAACCAATTGATGTTCAGTATGAAGGAAAAGTTTATGGATAAAATTTGGTTACGCCGGTGGACATCAAGTCAGTGGTCGTAATTTAATAATTTTGAGGACAACCGATAGTATGTTTGGCCTCGGAGGGACAATATTAGAGAAGGACTTTATCGATAGCATGTAACATATAAAGAGTTTGAAAGAAGATTCGTGTAGAAATAAGTAGAAATAATACGCTAGGAAGAATGAAGTTAGAAAAGGATTGGATCAAATATTGGATCAAACAATACAATTCTTGTAGGACATCATGTCAGTGGACATTGTTTGGTAATTTGGAGGACAACCGAAGTATGACGATGTTATTTGTTAATTTGGTGGACAAATTGACAGAGTCGCTTTATTGAAGGAGGACAATAAGTGATGAGGACTATATGGCGAGCATGTAAATAAAAAGAGTTTGAAATAAGATTCGTGTAGAAATAAGTTTGAAATAATACGCTTTGAACAACGAAGTTAGAAAAGGATTGAATGAAATTTAATATGGGATGGATTAAATAATAACCCGATGGACAGCAAGTTTGGAGGACGATATTTGGTAAATCAGTGGACAATATTTTGCTAATTATGACTTTGGTAAGGAGCGCTATATTCTCAACAATAAAATATTAAGACTTGTAAATAAGACTCCATTGGAAATCGTAATAGGTTTCGAATAAGTGGACAACAACGAAATTAGGGGAGGACTGAATAATAGTAAAACTTCGAAATGAAGACATGATGACGAGAACTATTGCAGGATGATTTTATCAGAACATTAAAATAGAGAAAAAAATAATAAGGAAAGCAGAGATAGTAGTGGCGGCAATGAGTAAAGCATGGCGGAGGTTGAAAAAGTTGCGTTTGCGAGCCAAGAAGTCCGAAGCGTCAGAGATATTTTGTACATGATCTCTAAGTTCGGATATCTCGCCAAGGATCTCGTCGTATATGGGGTCATCTATGAGTGAACATCTTCCGAACCTGATAGACTCTAACTCTTCAAGAATAGTCTCATGCACCCAATTGAAAAGATGACGTCCTCGACCACTCTGCGAAGAACAAAAGAAGACATATAATTTTTAACAGTTAAGGACGAAGATATTGTCTTAGATACTGTCCATATATCCATAAGTTAACTGGAACGGTGAATAGAGTTACCTCAACATTGGAAGATAGGTAGTAACTTCTACCTAAGGGAGACACTGAGTCGGATGTCTTGATTACAAGATCCATACCACACCAGCACCCAAAAGGAATTCCCTTGTTGCAGTAGGAGGCCATGTCCTCTGAATTGATTGATGAAGGCGGGAAGACCCATTAGGTATGTTATTTTAAGAGATGTGATAGGATTGAGGGAGAGAATAAGATGTTCAAAGTTAAATAGAGTGAAGATGAGGTGTTGTAGTTGGTGAGTAAGAATAGTAGTAAGACAACATGTGGAGAAGCTTTGGAGTTGGGGTCCCATATCCTTAAACTTAAATAAGTGCACATATTACTATGGAGTATAACTATTGTGAGAAGACTACTTTATTGGACGACGAGATTCTAAACAGTGCATGTACGAGAACGAGTAATGGCTAACGTGGTTGTGGACGTTTTTCATCCAACCAGTACAGTAGTTGTTTGTCCTTATTATAATTGTAGACGTCTTCCAATTAACGAGTACAAATAGCAGTTGTTAGAGTAAAGAATGGGAAAATGTAAAAGACGGTCACGAGTCCTCTGCAATATTCCTTCTAATTGCTGGCCTCGGGGCTGCGGTTTAAAAAGGGAAAGTTACCGCCAAAAGGCAAAATTTCCTTCAAATTTAGAATGTAATGTAGATGGCGTACTCACATCCCATTATTTAATAAAAAAAAAATTAGTAAGCTGTGGACGTGCATATATGTGTTGGACAAACATAGGACGCAAACTAATACTGTGTCGTCCATAATTGAGAATGTCATTCCTACGATTTCTGTTGATATTAAATAACATACAACTGCCAAATTAATGGGCATCGTTAATATTAGCCATTGAACCTCTATATAACAACAACAAATCTAATTTCAGTTTGTAAAGACAGTTGTCTTAAATCATCATATATGGATATCCTTTTTGCACTACCACTACAACTCCAAGTGTCAATTGCCATTTTGGTGGCACGATCAGGCCATACCAATGTCAGCCCACTACTCGTCTCCTGTAAAGCCGGAATGGAATTGGTTTGTACAACTGACGTGCTCCGGGAGGTCTCATTCCGAGGTATCGAGCACCAGCCAGGCCTAATAAAGGAGGGGTCAGGCTTACGGCCTTTCCTTGTTCGATGCTGCATGGCGGGAAATGGACATGCAATGTACCTTGAGTCCTTTAAACTTGCTTTTACCGATGTTCGCCTTGTAGCGGCAGTTGATTTACTACAGTCGCAAAACAGTGTCAGCCGAACCCGTGGGTTAGCACTGTTGCTATTATTATTTGGCATGGGCCGTGATAGTGAAGGAAGAAAATCCATGGAGGAGTATAAGGTTACGTGTGGTTCGTTTGACATAGCTGTGAGAGTAGCGAGGCGAACATTCTGGGACATATCTAAAATCGGGCCAACGCGAAGGCTCATCCGTTGTACGGCATGGCAACCATTAATGATAGTACCCCCATCAGCTCTGTAATCGGGTTGTGAGGATTACAATACACTAAACTCGTGTGCCACATGTTTGTTTTGGAGGAGGCGACCATGGTGGCCACCAGGGATGTTTCTTCCTCCCAAACGTATGCGAGGTTGTCCAGCATGCCTAAGGCTGCCACCATGTTCAAAATGTTCAAGATGGTGGGAACAAAAATAAGTGGAAGATTGGGAAACCCATCGGTTCTTTTTAGATGTCCTCTGAGTTCTTTAATATAATGTAGACTTATTTAGATATTTGTACCTCTATTATGTAATGTCTTCGAATTGTCCTTCTTCGGAATGTTTTTATCTTTGGTGTAACATCTATAATATGTGATATTAACGTCTTTGTTAGACAATTTCATTCAATTATTTAAGAAAATGTCCTTCAAATAACTATTAGGACGTCCTTCTTAGATGTACTATTCAAACTGAAATTACACACAGTGATGTTTTGGAGACAATGAGATCCACGTGTTGTCATATGATTATAGATAAACAACTATTAGCCGTTTATTATATTAAAGTGTTAAAAGGCAAATCCTCATATAAGAAAAAGCAACCCAATTGGATTTGGTTTGACTTTAAAACGGGTAAAGTTAATTTGCAATTGCCAAAATGTAGTAATTTTGACAACCCGTTAAAACAATGACATTTTTAACGAGAAATTTTAAAAACAATGGCATTTTTTTTAATATTCACGTAATTATTTCATTTGGTGAGCCGACCACATGGAAGGCTCAAGAGACGAATTGAAAATTATTAAAGACATTTTGACGCTTTTGATACGTACGGCCTCTCAAGACTTTTTAGCTATTCCCAATGCCAACTGTCAATGTTCATATCTCTACTGCCAATAGTCCAAATACTTACAAGTATTTTTGCATATTTCTTTTCCATAGAAAATTTTATGCATAATGAAACGTTTTTTTCGTGCATTTTACTTCAATTATAATAGAGAGAGGTTATGAAAATTATCAATGTATAGAGGAAATTTGTCAAACAACAATGTGAAAATTGGATTTCTCACTAAAAAATCTTCAACTTTACAAAGCTGCTTCAACTTTTTTCAAAAAAAAACACTAAAACTTGATAAAACCTCACGATTCATAATTTATATATTTTTGAAAACTACTTTCTTATCAAATATTAAAATACATAAATCAAAAACACAGCCAAAAGTCGATTCATAAATCAGAAAAGACAGATTTGCTTTCCGGTTAACTCAGTGCTCTTAAAAACACTTGCATCGCATATGTACCCGACAAAACACAAATGTGGTACACGTATGAAACGTACTTAAGTAATAATCAAGCACTTATTAGCAGCTACATTATGCAGCAAGAATATTTTTAGTTCTCAAATTATAAAAATGATATGCCTTATTATGCCATTACTAATCAAAAGAAGAAGTCAAAGGTATAACTTAATGCTGTTATCAGTTAATAAATAATGGAAAAAACTCACAAATTGGCAAACTCCTTATTAACATTTTCTTCTATTATTCAAATCTCATCATTGGACCCACCTAACCATACCCACCATATGAAAGTAGACAATCCCTCTGGCTCTATATATACTTTGCATTTCTCAATCTCCAAAACACACACAACAAAGAGCAATAAACCTTCTCCTCCACTCAGAGACTTTCTCATAACTCTTAACCTTAAAATGGCTTCTAATGAAGAAGGCTCAATTGGAACCTCCTTGCATGGAGTCACAGCAAGAGAACAAGTCTTCTCCTTCTCCGTCGATGCTTCATCCCAAACCGACGATCCCACGGCTAAATTCGCCCTTCCGGTGGATTCCGAACACCGGGCCAAAGTGTTCAACCCACTCTCATTTGCTAAGCCTCACATGAGAGCCTTCCATTTAGGATGGATCTCGTTCTTCACTTGCTTCATTTCAACCTTCGCGGCCGCACCTTTAGTTCCCGTCATCCGCGACAACCTCGACCTCACCAAAACCGACATTGGAAACGCCGGAGTTGCTTCCGTATCCGGCGCCATTTTCTCAAGGCTAGCCATGGGAGCGGTTTGCGATCTCCTCGGTGCTAGGTATGGAACCGCCTTCTCCCTCATGCTAACTGCCCCAACCGTCTTCACAATGTCGTTCGTGGCCGACGCGGGCGGATACTTAGCCGTCCGGTTCATGATCGGATTCTGCCTCGCCACGTTTGTTTCGTGCCAGTATTGGACCAGTGTCATGTTCAATGGCAAGATCATAGGACTAGTCAATGGTTGCGCCGGTGGGTGGGGGGATATGGGCGGTGGAGTGACTCAGCTACTTATGCCGATGGTCTTCCAAGTCATTAAACTCGCCGGAGCAACTCCGTTCACGGCATGGCGCATAGCTTTCTTCGTTCCCGGTTTTCTCCAAGTTATTATGGGCATTCTTGTCCTCACTCTTGGCCAAGATCTCCCTGACGGTAACCTAAGTACTCTTCAAAAGAGCGGTCAAGTTTCTAAAGACAAATTCTCCAAGGTAATTTTATATATGGATTCATCTCATTTTCACTATATTATAAAGGAAACGATTCGTAGTCATATGACATTTTGTAAGAAATTTTAGTTCTAGCAAATATTTGCTGACTAAGTTGCCTAAAAAGTCTAAAACATATGTCAATATAGCAAATTAGCACACAAAAAAATGATACGGAAAATTATTTAAGAGTTTTCTATTTCTTGTATGTAGTTAATAAATTTCGTATGTATATTGCTATTTTATTTTTTCCTAATTGTCAAACATTCGTTATTTGTTTTAGGTTTTCTGGTTCGCTGTGAAGAACTACAGAACATGGATTTTATTCGTTCTTTATGGATCTTCAATGGGAATTGAATTAACTATCAACAACGTTATCTCCGGATATTTCTACGACAGGTTCGATTTCTTCTTCGTTAGATTCCAAATGATGATCTTACTTATGGAACAAGTAATAACAACCTTTTGCTTTCTTGTTCTCTACGTATCAGGTTTAACCTTAAGCTTCAAACAGCTGGTATTGTAGCAGCCAGCTTCGGAATGGCAAACTTCTTTGCCCGTCCCTTCGGTGGCTACGCTTCTGATGTAGCTGCTCGAATCTTTGGCATGAGAGGCCGTTTATGGACCTTGTGGATCTTTCAAACCGTAGGAGCTCTCTTCTGTATCTGGCTAGGTCGTGCTAGTTCACTTCCCATAGCGATCTTAGCAATGATGCTCTTCTCAATCGGTACACAAGCCGCTTGTGGAGCTCTCTTTGGGGTTGCGCCATTCGTCTCTCGCCGCTCTCTAGGCCTCATATCGGGGCTAACCGGCGCAGGCGGAAACTTCGGGTCCGGTTTAACTCAACTGCTTTTCTTCTCATCTTCGAGGTTTAGTACAGCCGAAGGACTCTCATTGATGGGTGTTATGGCGGTTGTGTGCACAATCCCGGTTGCGTTTATACATTTTCCGCAATGGGGAAGCATGTTTTTGAGACCGTCAAGCGATGGAGAAAGGTCGAAAGAAGAATATTATTACAGTTCTGAGTGGACAGAGGACGAGAAGCGACAAGGGTTGCACGAAGGAAGCATCAAGTTTGCTGAGAATAGTCGGTCTGAGAGAGGCCGGAAAGTAGCTTTGGCTGACATTCCAAGCCCGGAGACCAGAACTCCGAGTCACGTTTGAAGAAAAAATCACAAAGGGAATTTTCTCATATATAAACAACTCTTTAATTATAGTTTCATCTCATATGAGATATGTAGCTGAGTAAGATCTTGCTTTGATAGGTAAGATTCGATGAGCTCGGTACTTAGTATTAATTACTGTAACGTTGTTTCGATGGAAAGGCAAATTGTTCAACAAACTCTTGTTTTCCTCATCTATAAGCTTCTCTTCAATCAGATTAGCATGTCAAGCTATAGTAGGATAAAGAAAAGCTCTCTGTTAAAGATGCTTGAAATGCTAAGAAGAGTGAACATGAAGAAAACTTTATGAACAAAGATTACGGAAGAAAAAATTGAATGAGTAATATTCACATCTTAGAAACAATACACACATCAAAAGATACTGAGCAGAGTATGAGAAACTAATAAACTAGAAACAATTTTGAATCGGGATTCGGAAGAAAACCGAGTGTGTAAACTGTAAACCTTGTGAAAGTGGTTAGTAGGTTATGTCTGCATTCCCATCATCAACTACAGATTGTCCAATATATAGCACCAGTTCCTGAAAATGTGTTGTGTCAAAACTAGAACCAAAGAAAGAAAAACTGGAAAAGGGTATAGAGATGTAAAGACTAAAACAAGCTACATTGGTTTCTTCAGGAGCTTTGGTTCTCAGAACAAAGACAATTGTTATAGAAGCAGCCTGTTTGAGCTTAAAGCAGGAACCACCAAAGATGACTTGGCTTTTATACATGGAAGGAAGAAGACTGAAGATTTGATATCAAACATAAATATATACACAAACCCATAACTACAACACAAGAAACTCAGATACAGCTAGAAGCCAGAAAAAACTGGATCTTCTTCACAACTTTAACGACTACTCCATAACTTTAATCATCCAATTTGTGTTAAATGTTTTGGGGATTCATTGACTACGAAGAAGGTTGCAATTGCTGCAAGCCTACATCAATCTGTGTAAGACACCAACGAGAGAAACTAGTAAAAGCCTAAACCTTGGTAATTTGGTTCGAACTCACTTCACAAGTAAGGAATAGACAAATTTCCCGAGACTACATTTTTTTGTTTAGTACACTATTAAGTGACGAGAATAACAAAACCCCTCAGAGGCGTAATGTCAGTATTACTATTACCCAACACGCTTTTGCTTAATGTCACTGTGCAACTCTGTCATCGATTCAATCTTTTGAATCAAGACAAAGACAGAATATTCGGATACTTTTCCAACGAATATTCGAACATAAATTAAGAAAACTCCAACTTTAATATTAAATAATAAGACCATAATCGTCAACATCTCAGTGTTTAAACAAAAAAAATCCTACAATACCACCAAAAATATCACTTTTTCATTTGTCTCTCTCTGTTTCGCCTTCAAAAAACACGTTCAACAAACAATAAAAAAAAAAAAAAAAAAAAAAAAGATGCAACAACAGTGATAATAATAATACTACTAAATATAGAAGAATCTCTGACCTCTTTAAATGCGTAAGAAATGCAGAGACTACGAGTATGGCTTCTCTCTCTACCTCAGGTTTGGCTTCAGAAGTCGTTAAAAACCATTCCCAAAACCAAAATCCCTCTCACTCTCTTGGCATGACCCAATCGAGTCTTCTTTTCCTTTTTCTACTTCAAGAGGAGACAGGACTCGACCTTTATCTTCAATCTTCAAGTCCGGCTTTAGCCTTGAGGTGCTTCTTGAAGTCCATAATGTCACCGTTCCATTTCGTTATGCACTGCTTCTCACACACCCATATCTCATGAGCCACTTGGTTAATCAGCCTGAAGTCGTGACTCACCAGAACCAAACCACCGTCCCACTCGTTCAATGCCTCGGCCAGAGAGTCAATTGTCTCAATGTCCAAATGGTTAGTCGGCTCATCCAGTAGAAGCATGTTAGGCTGCTTGTAAGCCAACCATGCGAATATCACACGGCTCCTCTGTCCGTCAGATAGATTCTTCATCGGCATTACTTGGGCCTTACCCGTCAGCCCGAATCTTCCGATCGCAGCTCTCATTTTCTCCTCTTCGTTACCAGGGAACTCCCTCATCATGTAGAGAAGGGCAGGCATTTCCAGGTCTAGCTTCTCAGCCAGATGCTGATGGTACTGAGCAATCTTCAAGTGGTTGTGACGCCTCACCATTCCTTCAGTCGGGGTCAATTCACCAGTCATGAGCTTCAAGAGGGTACTCTTACCAGCTCCATTCGGTCCCACAAGGGCAACCCTCGAGTCCAAGTCGACACCAAAGTCGATGTTTTTGTATATGAGGTAGTCTGGTGTGTACCCAAAAGAGACTTCCACAAACTGAAGCACTGGTGGTGGAAGCTTCCCGACATCAGCAAAACGGAAAACGAGAACGCTGTCTCTGGCGACCTTTTCTGTGAGCCCACCTCTCTCCATCTTTGCCAGTGTTTTCTCCTTACTCTGTGCTTGACGAGCAAGTTTGGCTGAACCGTGACCAAACCGAGCAATGTACTCCTTCATGTGAGAAATCTGCTCCTGCTCCCATCTGTATTGTTTCATCTGGTTCTCTTCCAGCTCAGAACGAGTCTGGCAATACTGTTCAAAGTTACCAGTGTAGTACTTCAGCTGTTTGCTTTGCATGTGGATGATGTTTGTGCAGACTCCATTCAAGAAATCCTGTGAGTGGGATACCACAACAAGGATGCGGTCAAAATTCTTCAGACTTTCCTCTAGCCAGACACAAGCTTCCAAGTCTGTTTCAGGACAGAACTTTAAAGTAAGCATCATAAAACACACAATACTAATGAATCACACAATAGAAAACCATCCAAAGCAAGTACTAAACAAAGAGAGATCACAAACCTAAATGATTTGTCGGCTCATCAAGCAAAAGGATTGTTGGCATTATGAAAAGCGCTCTTGCTAACGCAATTCTCATCCTCCAGCCACCAGAAAAATCTTTCGTTTTCTTGGCCTGCATTTCCTTGTCAAAACCAAGACCAAAAAGAATTTCAGCAGCACGCTTCTCTGCGGTTGCAGCATCCATGGCTTCCAACCGCTCATAGATAGAATCAAGACGCTCTCCGCCTCCCTCATCCTGAAACAAACACAACTTTCATTAGCATCCAACACAAAAATACAAAATTCAGTATCCAGTCTTTAGTTATTAATACACAAACCTGCTCAACCAGAAGTTCGACTTCCTTCTCCAACCTCATCCTCTCCTCGTCACAGCTCATCACAGCCTCAAGGGAAGTCATGTCGGTAGCTTCAATCTCGTGGGAGAGATGATAGATATCCATATGATCCGGAATCGGTAACTCCCTGCGTCCAATCGCAGTTAAAAGAGTGGACTTTCCACAACCATTCAACCCAAGCAGACCATAACGTCTCCCATAGTTAAGCTCCAACATCGAATCAACAATAAGGTCATAACCATGAAACGTCACAGACAGAGATTCAATCTGCAAATCCAAAAATTACCCTTTCATCAAAATCTCTTACAAACTATAACCAATCAACCTTCAGATTATCTATAAGAATCAACAACGAATCAAACCCAGTTCTGAGGAATCCATATCGAAAATCGAATCTGAGACTTACCCGAATATCTCTGGATTGAGGATGCGAGCAGAGGATTCCGGTACAAGTCCGATCAGAAATATGAAGAGCATCAACACCACTCGACAAATTATCAACTCCATTAGAAGAAGTAGCAGCAGATTTAGATGCAGCTGCAGCTTTACCACCTCTTTTAGCAGCAGCAGCAGCTTTCTTCTGAGCTGCCTTCTTCTTGCTTGCGTCCGATACCATCTTAAAATCTCCCTGAAATCAATCGAATCCAAATTCAACCATCGAGAATATATAAATATAGATCGGAGAATCTAGAAGAGGAAGAAACCGCAAATTAGAGATTACCTGTGAGATTCTGGAGATGGAGAGGTCGAGAGAGATCTGTAGATCTAGGGTTTGCAGCAGAAATCTCTGTTCGGCAAAAAATTAGGGTTAATGATGGTTACTGGTGACGCGAGGCGGAAGAATCGGTATTTATAAGGGAGACGATACTTCAGGGACTGCCACGTGTACGGCGAGACTGAGTTCAGCTTTCAGATTTCAGTTTACGTATCAGAATCCAACACCAACTCTCCCCATTCTGGTTCGGTTTCCCGAATAAGGTGCGGTTTTATATGGGCTTTGTGAATTAAAGGCCCAATATTTATCTATCTGTTTTGTGAAGATCCAAAAGTGACAAATAGAAGCCCAAATGTCTTACTTACCTAAATAAACTCTTTGTGTGGATGCTTAAAGTCTTGAAGTTGAACCAAGAACTGGATTGTTTTAGTTTTTTTCCAACAATAGTGAGGGGTTTGGATTCGGGTCTTGACGCAACAACGACACTAGGCACAAACTGACAGCGTATTTTGATCGTGTACGGAAATATAATAAAATTTTATGTATGTATATGCCTTTATTCAAGAAGAATGTTTACCAAAGGTGTATTTGGTTCTTCTGCTTAAGATGTATGCATGAAGTCATATCTTGACTTTCTGGTGGTAATAGGATGGTTCAAGTTCGATGAAATGTGGTTTTGATTAGTAGAGATGTGAAGAAGAGATTGAAAGTAATGAAAAAGAAGGGTTGTGTGGATGTGTTTCGGTTAGGATAAGATAGATGCTTTCATTGTTTCAAATGCAATTTACAACAAGTGCAACATTAAGCTAGAATGCGAAAGGATATGCTTTTACAATGGAATGATTAATTCATTTTGAAGCAAACCAAGTTTCCATTCTACATGTACTCCAAATTGTGGACAATTGGTTTTGATACTTCATGTAAACTTAAATCTTAATGATTTCAATTATGAAATCTATTCCAAGATCATCTAGATTCAATTTAACTCAACCACAAACATTTTTTTGTAGAAAAAGAAAGTCTAACCTTGATCCATTTCTTAATAAACTTGTAATGGAATCAATTCACCAATTGATTTCTTCCTCCCTTTGACGTTTCACCCTTACTATTTCTTTTGATGGAGAAGGTCTCTATTTGTTTCTTTCAAGCAATGTTCTATAACCCTTGCGGAAAAGAACGTGTCCTTTTGTGTTTTCCTTTCTGTGGATTTTATACATTTTGATAAGTTGTGATGGTTCATCACAAAACCCACGTAACCACCACTTATATATATTGCATATGCATTATGCTTCTATGTTTTTAGTTTTTTTTTTGCCATGGGATCATTTCTATGGGTTTATAATGTTTCGACTTGTCAACTCAAAACGTTTTCATTTTTAATAAAATATTTACTATTTAGCAAAAGAAAATATATATTGTATATAAAGCATCACCCAAATGTAGCTATCATTATTACTTTATTAACTACGATGCAATATACATATATATATACAACAAACATTAGAGAAAGGTCTTTACTATATCATCTATATATTAATAGAGGAGACACTAGGTCAAAAATCATATATGTCATTTAAAGAGGATTTTAAAAAACTCCTAATAAAGACTATTAAATTTTTTTAATGATGGATATATAGAAACAACAAATATGGATGATTTATTTAAAGAATATAGAAAATTTTTGCGAATATCTTATTTTCTTTTCAATAACTATTAAATTTTTTGTTCCAAGTCAAACGCGAGATTAAAATATTCGAAACTAAAAATAAGATCTATATGTCAAATAGTATATATTTCTCATACAAATAAATATTTTTTATCTCACAAAAATTAATTTACATGACACTTATATTAAATGTAGAGAATTTTTTAAAAATACCATTTTTAAGATACCACTTTTAAAAAATACCATCATTTTGAAATGGTTTCAAAAATGACACTAATCCTCTATATATTAATTGAGTAGATATTTGGTGAAAAAATCATATACTGTATGTCATTCAATGGAGATTTTAAAAAACATGTCATTTAAATTAATCAATGAAAACATTTCAATTAAAATCATATGCTATGATGGAAATCTCTACATTTTTTATTAGTTTTATAATATAAATCCAGTAATACACATTTTGCATATTTAAGTTTAACTATTTGTAATATTTAGACTTACCATATGATCTATTTTAAAAAAAAATATATATATATATATATATATATATATCAAGAAGCTTTCATTATTATATTTGTAATAATATTATTTATTTGTAAACGACAACTACATTACAAATATTTTTTTCTTTTCATTATTGAAAAACATATATTTTTCGTTTGTTATGTACGACAAATTCATATAAATCTAAAATTTATTTGATTTATCGTATGCTATAATTTACACAAATAATAAAAATTAATTTTACACTTCAAATAAATTGAAATAAATTACAATTGCATTAGTTTTGATACTTTAAAGTATCAAAGCATATAACATCAAAGTATGCTTGATCAAAATTTAACTTTATGACATTTATGTACAATACATATCATTTTTGTATGTTTATAAATATTGGAATACACATCTAAATATTAAAATCGATTAGAAAATATATTTAATTCCACGCTTGGCGTGAGTCAAAATCTAGTAATAAAGTAAGGGAAGAGGGTTATTAATACACCTGAATTCTAATGTCTTTAACTGAAACCAATCCATCATGGTATCGTCTTTTATATTAGAATCCTTAACTTTAATATGAACTTGATCTTTAATATTCAACCAAAAGACAGATAGATCACAGAAGAATATAAATATTTTTACACTTATTTATCAATGAATTTGATGAGACATGAATCCGTAAGACATGAACACCTCCTATTTGTTGCGTTGGTGTTTATATAAGAGAAACAAATCATCTGTATTTAAAAATATCAAACATTTTCATTTCTTTAGAAATTATAAATGCAAATTGCAAACTAAAATGTCTTTTTTCGTTTGCGTTTTTAGCCGGTAAGTATACAATCAACAAAAGAATCTTATTTGGTACGTTTAATAGTGCTGGATTCACTTAAATAACGTTAGCTCAAACACAAAGACGTGTTCATTGGATTGATTTTAGGAGGCATTTTGAGAACTCTAAACCAAATCGCTAAATTTTTCTTTGGTTTTCTTGGTGTTGTATTTTTTCAGATCGACATTTCGTGAGTGTAAAAAAAGGGAGAATTCGATTATTTTCTTATCAGTTTGATTTAGTTTAATACATGTAGTCAAGAGATGAGGTGCATAAGTTTGTGTAGTCACTTTCGTGTAATTAAGAGTCTCTCATGTAGTTATATGTTGTTATTTAAAATTCGTATAGTTAGAAATAATGGAAATTGTATCCCCCAATCAATAAGAACATTAGTGACACACATATAGGGTGATTTTGGTTAATAACAAAAAAAAAACATAATATAAAATCTAACAATTTGGGTAGAGAGATAGAAAGAAATAGAAAGAGAAAAAAGTGGATTTTGGTTAGATTTTATGTTTTTGTTTTTTTTATAGCTATTGATGCTAATTATCCCACACATATATCATTAACAAAACTTTTATTTTGTGCACAAAATATGTATTAAAATACACATATTATACATAAAAGTGCATAGGCATTTTGAATTCCAGTATATAATATATATTTAACAAAGCTTAAGAAAATGATGAAGATCTTCATGATACATCTCATCGAATGAACACTCAATCTACATGGACATCTTCAACTTCCAAGTAGAATCAGCTTTTATCTGTTTACAAGTATAACTATTTTACCCAAAAAAATATAACTATTCCCGGCCCACACAAGTATCTGACTACATTCTACAGTTTATCTAGAAGATAGAATAGATCACAAAAGCTGACGAAATTTTACGATTAGACCTATCATGTTCATCATCAATCATCAAAGTCACCTTCAAGAATGAGTTAGTCTTATTTGCATCCGTGTGAATTCTCAAGATGGTGGATATTGCATTGAAAAAACAGATGAAATACATGTAAAGCACAAATGAAAAACGTACATAAGTTTAATACATGTAGTCAAGAGATGTAAGAATTTTCAAATGAGCCGGGTTAGGTTCGGTTAAAATCAACCAAAAATCAAATCAAATTGACTCATATTTGTCAAGTCAACGAAATCGTCTTGTCTAGGAGAACGATTCAACCAAACCGTCAATTGGGTTAAGTCTCCGCTAAAGTTTAATGTCTTCATATTGGATCTGAACTTTGCTTCCAAGGAAGAAGAAAGTTCTTCGTCCTTATCATCATTCACTCATTTCAAAAATATATTTGGAAATTAGTAGAAATCAAATCACATAGAAATTTCACAAAGTACCAAAGTAGAGAAAAAATGTGAAAAAGAAAAAAGGGCAATGCCCCAAGAAAGGTTACATGTCTTTCTCTTTTCCTTTAATTTGTTTTTTTAGTATTATTTTCTCTCATTATGTGTGGCCTTCATTAAGTCCTTGTGCAAGAAGGTGTTGTTGTGTATAGAGATTTTTTGTATATTTATGTTTGTCTATACACATCGGTCAACTTTGTTATAAGCTATGTTATAAGATAATTCGAATGAATCACATGGATTTAAATTTATTTATTAATTTATCATTGTACGACATGATGGAATGAACAAAGTAAAATTATTTTGCATGCATATAGCATCATAAGTTACTTTTCTATCATTGTTAGTTGTTATGAGATGAAACTCTTGAAATTTGTATAGCTTCGTATATATTCTCTAATTAGCAATAAGCTCATGTGCCTAGCTAAAAACACTTTTTTGATCAATATATCCAACTTGTGGGTACGTACGTACACCTCTAACAATTAAAGGTTAAATTAAATGTGCACCTATTTTATGATTAATTGGATTTCAGTTCTCCCAAAACAAAAATTTGTACGTATATTCTCTAATTAGTATCATGAAGTCACTTTTCTATCTTTGTTAATTGTTTATGAGATGAAATTAGTAGCTTGACATATATTCCCTAATTAGTAATAAACTCAAATTAAACGTGTACGTATTTTATGATTAGTTTGGATATCAGTTTTCCCTAACCAAACTTTTGTACATGTAAATGAATATGTCATATGTTTGGGTTGTGTAAAGTAAACGTAGTTAATTAATTTTTGCATAGTACTAGATTTAATTATGTATATCAAGAAAGTGTATCACGAAACCAACAAATTATGAATGCATGTAACTAAAGAATCCTCGAATATTCCGGTTACAGTTTCATTTTACTTTTGTTTTATCCGAATTATGATGGCATTATAATTTTTTTTTTTTAACATCTGAATGTGCATTATAAATTTATAACATCAATTCCAATGTATTTTTTCTCTCTTTTATTTACCTTTTTCTTTCTCTTTTTTTTTTCTTTTACTCTTTTGGTCCACTTTTGTTGGCATGCCCTACAAAAGCCCACGTGGTAAGAACCAAAGACAATCATCAAGCCTATGAAAAGAAAAAAAAAAACAAAGGGATTGAAAATTACAGGGAATCATTTGATCCCTTATTTGTTTAATTATCATACTAACTAAACTATTTAAAAAGATTTTAACATTTTAGGCATCTTCACTTAACCATAATGTATCATGGACAACCTCTCTTGTCTTGCAACCAACTTCAATTATCAATAAAAAAAATGTAAAAAAGGAAATTCATGTGTCTTCTTCGTAAAATATTTTGTTTTTTATACCTTTGTCTACCAAACCATTCTTATAGTATCAGCTGAGAATAATTAATTAATGAGTTCGGTTAGATTATAACATTTTTTCTTGGGTTGCCAATTGCCATTCTCGTTTAAATGATTAAATTTATAGCTATTAATTTATATCTTACGCCTGTCCATAGTATACAAATTAATTCTATTATAATTGTCTGAAAATACATAATAATTAATTAATTGAAAAATATTAATTAATACTCTCTCCGTAAAAAAAAAGGTATTAATAGATCAAAATTAATATGTTTTGTAATATATGCAAAATTTCTAAAACATCATACATATTGAAACGGAGGGAGTATATATTTTTGTTTTACTATAATATCTTATAAACTTTGTGTAAGCTAGAGATGTGTTAAGAAGACAAAATTACAACGTGGTTTCTTCATTTTAAGGGGAATTCTTTTTACATGCAAAACCTCAAAACATTTGCCCAAAAAAAAAAAAAAGGAAAACCTCAAAACAAAATAATAGTATTCATTTTAAAAATTTGAAAAGCTTATTTGTTTTTGACATTTAAACGTAACAGAAGAAAGATTAGAAGTGGGACACTTGAATTGTTCTTTGATTTAGACTTAATTACAATGACCAAAATTGACATCTTATATAATATTTTAAGATTTTTGTAAACTCAATTAATGAAAACATATCATGTGTCATTTTCTATTTTGACATTTTTCTTTTAAATTTTTTATTAAAAAAAAGTTAATTCTAAATATTAAAGTATCATAAAGACGACCAATTTCAGTATATTAAGCCAATGAGCTAATAATAATTTAACCATCTTTTTTTATATCCACTAAAAATTATAATTCTAAATTAAACGTGTTATTGTGAACTTTTAACAGTTTTAAAAATATATATTTATTTATTAAACTCAACAATATAATATACAAAAACATTTAAAACTTTCTGGGATACTTGCCAAAAACCACTTTTGGTGTGTCCATATTAAAAATGTCACTTTAGATTGTTCATTTGCAAAAATGCCACTAGCTACTTAAAGATTTTTAAACCTAAACTCTTAAAATTTTAAATCCTAAATTTTTTTTAACTCCAAACAAGCTCTAAATCCTCAAAATTAAATTCTAATACAACATAATTAAACCAAATATAAATGATATATTGAGTAAATAATTTTGAAAAACTGCTATTTTTCATGGTGTGAGAAAATTAATTGGTGATTTTAGGAATTTTCATGTTGTTAGAATGTTAAAATTGTCGATCATCTCCTAACCAAGACTCTCGAAAGAAAATGTTTCTTCACCACAAATTGTGAATTCAGAAAACATAATAATTTACCAATGAATCGATATGGAAGATAAAAATCGCAGCAAAACGATAAAAAGAGTGAGACAAAAAAACAATCAAATATCAATTATTCTCTTCTTACAATTTAAAGTTCTGACGAAATAAAATACAAAATTGCATTCCAACATCTTTGTTGAGATGATGCAGATGTCTCAATACAAGCAAAACATAATACAACTTGTCTGATGAATTTTTTTTTTTACAAACGCATTTAATGTAAGAAAAAAGATGACCAATCATTTTTTTAGGGAATTGTAGTGGATATTGATAAAGATATTCAAGTTGCGGATTTGTGCAAAAGAAGGTATCTTTCATATGCATACGATGTAATTTTTATTAATAAACAGTATATGTCCAACAATTTGTTTCAAATGTTTAATCTTCTAACCTAGATAATTATTTACTACAACAATTTTTTGTAATATTGAATACAAAAATAATGAAAAAGCTAGAATTATTACATATTTTATCATGCTAATTTTTTAAGGGACAATTACAAAAATGCCACTTTTTGTGTACACATTTGCAAGAATGTCACTTAGGGGTGTTCATTTGCAAAAATGCCACTAATTATAGATTTATGAGAAATTTCAAAAAATGCCATTTTTCAAGTGTCATTTTACAAAAATGTCACACTTTTAAAATCTTTACAAAAATGCCACTTTTCAAAATTATTTTTTCTTTATATTATTTATGTTTGGGTTAATTATGTTCTATTAGGGTTTAGTTTTAAGTGTTTAAGGGGTTTTAGGTGTCAAAACATTTTTTAAGGTTTAGAATTTTAAGATATAAGCTTTATAAATCTATAATTAGTGGTATTTTTGTAAATAGATAACCCTAAGTGGCATTCTTGCAAATGTGCACACAAAAAGTGGTATTTTTGTAATTGCCCGTAGATTTATAAAGTTTATATCTTAAAATTCTAAACCCTAAAAATGCTTTGACCCCTAAAACTTCCTAAACCATCATAACTAAACCCTAATAAAACATAATTAACCCAAACATAAATAATATAAAAAAAAATTTTGTGAAAAAGTGACATTTTTGTAAAGCGGTATTAAAAATGGTATTTTTAAAAATTTCTCATTTTTTAATCTACGTAACGCGTGGACAATCTCTAGTTCGAAATATTTTACTGAACCAACAACTTTTTATTTTTCTTGCTAAATTTTAAATGCATGATATTGCTAAAAATTTCAATGCACTTTGGAATACATATAAAGCTTCTCGACGAGTTTTCTTTTCGACAACTATAAGTTAAATTAACAGGATATGATAACCTTTAAATTTTTGTAAAGTGAAAAGGAATTTCTGGCAAAAATATTCCAATTAATTTCAATGCTTTGTAAAAGGATAAAGTGAATGAAATTTTTAAGCGTGTTAAAAGCTTGTATTAGTTACTTTTATGTGATTTATCTTTAAATCCTTTGGTTTCCTCGAACTCGAATGGAACTTTCCTAGAAAGAATGTTGAAAATTTGGAACTAACATGTATGATGATGATCACCATGAGTGCATCATGATGATGCATCATGAAGCACCCCACATCATGATCCCAAGTTTCTCAACACATGTTCATGCATGTATCATTAGTTTAATTGAAATTGAATGAGATGTCGCATCAAACGCACATGCATAATAAAAACATGAATACGACGACTAAAATGATGTTAAATTTCAATTTCTTATTAATGTCTATTTTTTTCTATAGAAATAAATAAATAAATTTTGGCTTTACGTTACCATAAAAGAGTAAAAGGAAATAAATGGTAATGTGAGCATTGATGTTATGGGTTGGCATTCACTACATGTTGACTTACCTATTCTTTTTTGGCGTTGACTTACCTATTCAAGTCTTTAACATATATAATTACAATGCTAGTAATTTATTTTGATTTTCAGTTGTAATCAACTTTACCAAAGAAACTCAAACCGTAACTTTACAGAGAGCAAGCATATGATACCAAAAATAATCACCCTGTATTAATTTCAGATATACGTGCATGCTTTGGCGAAACCTATAAATAAACTTTTAGATTTCAAGTTCAATATAATCTTTTTATTGTTGTCAACGTTCATTATAATCGTTGAATATAATTTCGATGTTAATAAGAAAAATAGATTCTTAGTAACAAAACTCTCTTCAAGTTTTTTACCCAAAAACAAAAAAAAAAACCTCTCTTGAAGTTATAAAAATAGTTGCATATCCATTATTAGGTAGTTGCTTAATTTTATATTTATTTGTCCGGACAGGCAATGGTTCGATACTTCGATTCATATATCCTCCTCCGTTGATTTAATATATCAAAATTAGTAGTTTATTTACATGTTGAAAATTATATAATATAAAAGGACATGTTGTACTAAGTTCAGTATGATATATATAAATTATATATTATGGACTCAAATGTGTCCAAAAAATTAAGGAATAAAGTATTCCAACAGTTACAACTTACAAGACGGGAGAGGGCATGAAGCAGAGGACAAGAGCATTCCCATCCAACTGGCTGCAAAGTTTAGTAAAGACACCTAATTCCGACACCATTTCTTCAAAACCCTAATTTTATTCCAAACTTGAAGCAAATTACAAAACGAGTTTAATTCGAGCTATACATTTCTAATATGGAATAAAGTTACACTGGTTATTTTCATATGTAATACTATAATAGTGTGTGGTAAAGTCTAGGGTTAATTTGTTGTCTAACCAACAAAAAAATTATATTTGAAAATCTAACCAAAAACTCTAAATTCAAAGGATGAGATTTAGCCACATAGGAGGTTTTGATTGGATTTGCAAATATATATTTTTTTATATTATGCAGCCAATTTTCCCTAAAATCTGTGTTTTTTTTTTCGGAGTTTTGACTTTTTTTTTTTTTTTGGGTTTGTGTCGTTGAGAATATTTTCACTATCCTTAGGAGTTTGAATAGGTTCATTCCTTGTTTCAATATTTAAAAAAAAAAAAAAAAAGACTACACATTAGTACATTACTAACAGCGAGTCATATTAATGTGTAATTGTTAAAGCTGAAAAAAGGAAAATATGTGTAATTGATACAACCGAGATTTCCAATCAAGTGAGTGGTGGGAAAGAAGAAACTCCGTAAGCTAAATTTATTACAAAGGCAAAAAAAAAAGAGAAGAATGGTAGTTATATAATTATGCATTTATTATGTACTTTTGACTCAGTATTTATGGACATTCACCACTGCGCTTTTAATCTTAATAATTACTGTCATTTATTTTTGTTTGGTAACTCGTATCGGCCAAAAAACTGTACACATGGACAACACGAGACACATTTGTAATGGGAAAATGAAAAGCTATGTTGTGTATAGTAAAAAAAATGCATGCAATTGTCTAAGCTAAAGTGGATGGAAACAAAATAATTGCTGACTAATTAAGTAATGAACTTAAATATACAATGTGGTTAAAAGTGTAGGTAGCTTAGTTCGGTGAATTGAGAGAATTAATTAAGATTTTATTCTTCAATTTCAAACTGCACTTTGAGGGGACCAAGCCAAGGATCCTAAATTCATCTTATTACTATTATTACTATTATATTTTGAAAAAGAGATTTAATAATGTCAATTAGTATTGTTAACATGTTACCATTTGAATTTTAACCCGATTGCTAACCTTAATGGTTTGGTTTGAATAATGCCATGAAATTGGAACTTTTTTATGTCGACTTTTTTTTTTTATAAATCGAGTTAGTTCAAAAAAAAATAGCTCTAACTAATTATGGTTTCCGATTTTTTTTTTGTTTTTTAATATAAGAAGTTGAAGAGTATTATATAAATTCAAACACAAACTAGCAAACAAAAAAAATATTAAATCTCTTTTTTGCATTCTTCATCGTAGGAAATATTTGCATGTTTTTTAAGAGAAATTTCAAAATTGAAACTTTAGTAGAAAACTAAACATAAAAAAGAAAAAAAAAATACTATGTCTTTCCCGAAAATACCCCAAAGATGATAAGCATTATTATTTACATCTTCTACCAC